>JARYGA010005910.1:0-46602 GCA_030545235.1 Helianthus tuberosus
TTTGTATGGTATTACATATCGTAGCGTTATTTGAATCATTTCAGTTTATGACATATGACATTTTATACAAATAACATACTTTTCACAAGACATTTTTTTACAAACAACTTATCTTATACAAACTCATTTTACATGGTTATTCATTTAACCATACATTATTCTCTTATTTATACATATCATCTGATCTTATCGTTTTTCAAATGATTTACAAGACAAAGCAAATTACACGGTTCATGACTAAACACTTTCTCAAACATAAGTCATGAAACCTATTTTCACAAAACCTATGTATCTCACAGGCATTTTTATGCTGACGTACCTATTTTCACATGTGTTTTTCAGGAGCTGTTGCATAAGATGATCAAGATACACATAGGCAGACTTGGGCTTTAGTGACAATAAAAGATGCAAGACTAGTTAATTATGTTGTATTTCTTGTTTGTTAAGACATTGTAACACTTTTAATCAATAAAACGAAACTTCAATTGCCATGGATTTGAAACAATTAATTCTGTTACAACACTCCCCGACGTTTCCGCCACGTTTTGTATGTTCTACGTGGTCGGGGTGTGACATCAAATACATATATTTTCAGCGAAAATATATAGTTTTATATTAAAATGTATGTTTTATTTCGAAAACATTATTAAACCCTTTTAACGACGTGTTCCACCCCCAAAATATATACAAGGCAGTAAAAAGAGGGGTTTGGTGACACTCACCTTTGGGTGCGTATTTTAAATAGCGCAATCCCAGTTATTGATTTTCTACACGTCCTAATATAGGAACGATTCTAAATCAATATATATATACATATATATATATAACACAAAAATCCTAAGTTTCTCCGTTACTTAGAATTATCACATAACTTTGAGATTTTCTAGGATAGAATATTGCAGTGGGAACCAAAACCCTATGCTCTCTCTCCTTTAGGCGATTTCCTGTTCATCATGAATCCTTTGTTTTTCGTTGTGATCTTATGCATAACAGTCTGTGATTAGAGATTTGATCCGTCATAACTCTATTACGAACTTGTTAGCATTAGGGATCAATCTAAAACTAGGGTTTTTCTTTGTTTGTTCTTCGCCGCCTTAGTGTTCGTCTCCGATTCCCTAATTTATTAACCTTGTAGTTATTGATTGCGGTTAACTGAGATTAATTTAGCTAGATTGATACTTGAGGTTAATCGATCAAGGGAAGAGGTTTCGATTCTAGGGTTCAAAGGATTAGGGTTTTTCTTTCTCTTTTCGTTGTGTTTGTTGCGGCTTTGGTTTTCGTGGTATAGTGTGCATGGTTGTTTGCTGTTTTGGTATTACGAGAGAGGTGATTTTCTGGTATGGATGAATGTAACAAACCGGGTGATACGGTAAAGAGTGATCGGGGTAAACCCCCATTACCGTATAAGGGTTTGGCTAGTCGAATAGTGAATATTGATGGTAATCCGCTGCTTCCGAGAAAAGGTACAGTCCAGATGCCGCAGTCTGATGCTGATCCAAAGAAGTTTAATGTTATTGATGAACTTAACAAGATTACGGTTCCGGGGAATGTGGAGAAAATGCAATCGGAAAATTTGGAAAAGGGAAACAATCCGAAAGATGGAGAAGGGTTTATTGGAAGTCAACCGGAGTATGGATCCACGTCTTCATCCATGTCTTATGCTGATTCGGTTCTAGTGGACAAGGCTAAAAAGGTTAATTTTTGATCTCTGGCTAGTTCAATTACGCATGAAGGTTGTGATGTAGTTTTGCCAAAGGAATCTATTCGGGTAGTGCAGAATAAATTGGCTAATACCCTTTATGGGTATTTTCAGGGAGACCGAGTTGCTTTTCCTGTGGTTGAGTACTTTGTGAGGATTAATTGGAAAAAGTATGGGTTACTTAAATCAATGATGAATGCAAACGGTTTTTTCTTTTTTAAATTTAATGATGAAGAAGGTATGTTGAATGCTCTAAAAGGGGGTCCGTGGATAATCAGGTCTCAACCTTTGTTCCTAAATATTTGGACTCCAACTACTAAGCTGGAAAAAAAGGAGGTGAAAAAAGTTCAAGTTTGGGTAAAAATTCATGAAGTTCCTCTAGCGGCTTATACTGAAGATGGACTGAGCTTAGTGGCCACAACTATTGGTGAACCTAAAATGCTGGATACCTTTACTACATCAATGTGCAATGACGTATGGGCTAGAAGTAGTTATGCTCGTGCTTTGGTCGAAATTTCTGCTGATAATGATTTTAAAGAAGAGATTACAATAGCTATTCTGGAACCAGAGGGGGAGGGGTTCGTTAAGGAGACCATGTATGTTGAGTATGAATGGAGTCCTCATAGATGTGCTACTTGCTGTGTGTTTGGTCACTCTAATGAGCTATGTCCGAAGCAACCGAAAAAAGTAGGTAAAATTATGCATGATAATCAAAGTCGTAATATTGTGTACCAAGGAAACCGATCGGCTAAAAAGGGCCCAGTTATTACGACGAGGGTTACATTGGGGTATATGGCAAAAAGGCTGCTAAGAAGAATGGGATACCGGTTAACAAGCAGAAATCAAAGTTTGAATACAGGCCTGTGGTGTCTAAGCCGAAAGGTGAAACCAAAGTAGTGAAAACCGGGAATATGTTTGTTTCCTCTAACCCTTTTGATGTGCTGAATGATATGGATACAGATGCTAAAGAGGGGAATACCAAGAAAGGAGATGATGGGTTTGAAGATTCGGATGATGATGAGGTTACGGAGGTGTATAACGAAACGAATGATTTTATGCTTCAAGGGGTTCAGAAGCCGATAAATATTACAGGGGCAAGCACTCCTAACCAACAAGTTACTGATGATTAGTCTAGCAGCCTGGAATACAAGGGGGTTGAACCGCCCTCTGAAACAAAAGGAGGTTCGACAAATTGTCAAAGAGAATAAGCTTAGTTTCTGTGCGATTTTAGAGTCCCATGTCGACGTGGGTAACCTTCATAAAGTATGTAAGTCTGTGTTTCGGAATTGGGATTGGACGTCTAATGGGGGTCAAAGTGCTAAGGGTACTCGAATTATTATTGGGTGGAATTCGGAAGTGTTTGAGGTTATGGTTTTGAATCAAACTTCCCAGGTTATGAATGTCCAGCTTCGATTCAAGATAGACAAAAAGATGGTGTTTTGTTCAATAGTGTATGCGGCTAATTACTATGTTTCCCGAAGAGATTTATGGCAGCAACTTTCTATGCATAAAGTATTGGTTGGTAATCAACCATGGTTTATTATGGGTGATTTCAACTCGGCGCTAAGTGTTGAAGATAAATCCTTGGGTACGTCCTCGATCTCGCCAGGTAGGAGGGAATTCCAAAATTGTGTTGATGATATTGAAGTTTTTGATATTAATTGTTCGGGTCTTCACTATACTTGGAGTCAAAAACCGAAGGAGGGTGTGGGATTGCTTAAGAAAATTGATAGAATTTTGGGAAATACTCAGTTTGTAGTTGATTTTCCTAGTTCGGTTGGTATTTTTCATCCGTACAGGTTGTCGGATCACTGCCCATGTATTCTTAAAATCCCGAAAGCTGAGCCATGTAAACGGAGATCATTTAAGTTTGCTAACTTTCTGATCCATAAGCCAGAGTTTCTGGATATTGTTAAAAGATCTTGGGAGCTGAATGTAGACTGTGTGCATCAATTCCGGGTGGTGAAGAAACTTCGGTTTTTAAAGTCTCCTCTTAGAGGTCTTCTTTTCAAACAGGGTAACTTACATCGGAAGGTTAGCGATCTTAGAACTAAGTTGGACGCCATTCAAACTCGTATTGATGCAGATCCGTTGAATGTAGATTTATGGGCCGAAGAGTCATCTATTACGCGTGATTATCAGGTTGCATGTTTGGATGAGGAGCGTTTTCTCAAGCAAAGATCTAAAGTGGACTGGTTACAAGCTGGAGATATGAACATGGCTTTTTTTCACTCATCTCTGAAAAATAGAAATCATAGAAGTCGGATTGATATCATAAAGGACTCGAGTGGTATGACGTATGAAGGTAATAATGTTCCTATAGCTCTAGTCCAACATTATGAAAATTTTTTGGGTTGTCAGGGTGACATCGTTTTATCTCCTTCGGCTGAGTTGTTTACTAATGTTCTGGATCCTGAAGTTGCTAGAAATATGGTGCGTCAGGTTACAACAGATGAGGTGAAAAGGGCTATGTTCTCGATTGGAACTGACAAAGCTCCAGGTCCGGATGGATACTCGTCGGCGTTTTTCAAAGGTGCTTGGTCGGTTGTGGGTGAGGATGTGTCAAATGCTATTATTGATTTCTTTTCCACTGGAAAACTTTTGCGCGAATTAAATCATACTCTCATTGTTCTAGTGCCGAAAATTGCTACCCCCTCTAGTGTTACTGATTATCGCCCGATAGCATGTTGCAACGTGCTTTATAAGTGTATCAGTAAGATTCTTGCAGATCGTCTTAAAGTGGCTCTAAATATGATTGTCAGTGTCAACCAGTCGGCTTTTGTCCCGGGTCGTAAAATTTCGGACAACATCTTACTTACCCAGGAACTTATGCATAACTATCATAGGAATTTCGGTCCCCCAAGGTGTGCGTTTAAAGTTGACATACAGAAAGCTTATGATACCGTTGACTGGAGATTTTTAAGAAGTATTTTGCTTGGGTTTGGTTTCGACATCAAGATGGTGGATTGGATTATGCTTTGTGTGTCTACGCCAACGTATTCTGTTTGTATTAACGGTAATACTCATGGCTACTTTAGAGGGAAACGAGGTTTAAGACAAGGGGATCCAATATCCCCTTATCTTTTTACGCTTGTAATGGAGATTCTGACAGGTATCTTACAACATGAGACCAAAATAGACTCCTCGTTTAGGTTTCATAACAGATGTGAGAAACAGCAGATTGTAAACCTTTGTTTTGCGGATGACCTGTTCTTATTTGCTAGAGGGGACGTCAGTTCCGCCAAGTGCATTATGGTGTCTCTCTCAAAGTTTACTAACATGTCTGGTTTGGTTCCTAGTGTTCAGAAGAGTACTGTCTTCTTTTGCAATGTCCCTCAACATGTGAAGAATGCTATCCTTAATGTTATGCCTTTTGTGGAGGGCTCCCTTCCGGTTAGATATTTGGGGGTTCCGCTTATCTCCACAAGGCTTCTATATAAAGACTGTAATGTCTTGGTTGAAAAGCTAGAGAAACGGATTTCGAATTGGAAATACAAGTTGCTCTCATTTGCTGGGCGTGTGCAGCTTATTGTCACAGTCCTTTCTTCTTTGCATGTTTTCTGGTCTTCAGTTTTTATCTTACCTTCTCGGGTGACTCATTATTTAGAAGCTAGAATGAGAAATTTTTTGTGGAATCAAGATAGCTCATTTCAAAAAGGGAGGGCAAAGGTTTCGTGGAATTCTGTATGTACTCCGAAGTATGAAGGGGGCTTGGGTATTAGACGTATAGGAGACATTAACAAGGCGCTTATGGCGAATCATGTTTGGAGTGTCATCACTAAACGAAAATCTCTTTGGGTAGAATGGGTTCATGAATACAAATTAAAAGGTAAAAGCTTCTGGATGGTGAGGGTTCCTACAAATTGCTGTTGGAGTTGGCGGAAGCTACTTCAACTCCGGCCTATGATCAGGAATCATTTATGGACTTCCCTTGGGGATGGGAGTTCGACTTCAGCTTGGTATGATATGTGGAGTGCTTTAGGCCCGCTTGGTAATTTTTTGTCTCCTCGAACTATTACGAATGCAGGATTTAGATTGGAGGATTCTGTTGCCGATATTTATTCAACGGGAGGTTGGCGTTGGCCAACGGCTTGGAGGGATTTATTTCCGGTGCTTATCCAACTAGATCAAGTCCATCCGGTTCCTGATAAACGTGATTCTGTTCTTTGGCGGGTTGGTGATGATTTGAATGAAGTCTCGGCTTCTTGTATCTGGGACTCCATTCGGTATAGAGAGCAAGAGGTCGAGTTGAGTAAAGTTGTCTGGTTTGCTCAATGCGTTCCGAGGCATTCTTTCCTAATGTGGCTGATCATGAGGAAGAAATTACTTACACAAGACATTATTCTTCAATGGGATCTCTCGAGGCGGAAAAATATGAATATGATGTGCTGCTTATTATGTTATGAAAATCATGACTCGCATGAACATCTGTTTTTTGAATGCAAGTTCTCAGCTCAGGTGTGGGTTAGGGTTAGGATTAAAGCGGGTATGGATAATGTTGACTCGAAGTGGGAGGATGTTGTAGACTGCTTACGGCTCAGGTGTAGATCTAAATTAACGGCTGATTATGTTAGCAGGATTTTGGTAGCGGCTAGTACTTATTTCATTTGGCAGGAACGTAATGCTAGACTTTTCAAGAACCAGTTGAGACCTCCGGAGCAGATTTATGAGTTGATAATCAAGACTGTTCGGTATAAGCTTATGGGAGTGAAGATGAAGCAGACTGAAAGAGTCCGAAGGCTTCTAGGTGAATGGGAGATACGTGACGCCGACATCAATGGTGATGGCGAGTGATTAGTTTGATTTTGCTTTCTAGATTATAGTCTAGTGGTGTTTTTGTTGGTTTTCGGTTGTTTTTCTGGTTTTTGGTGTTTACTTTCTTGGGGCATGTCCCATGATGGAACTAGTGTAGATACACTACACTACTTGTTTTGTTTTGGTTGTGAATATATAGAATCACCGGGGTAACCCTTTACCCAAAAAAAACTTTGAGATTTTCTCGAAAAATTATCATTTTTGATTATGTTGGCACGTTAATATATACATATGAGTCCATATATATATTTTTATGATTTTGCGACTTGAACAATTTTATTGGTGACCGTTATTGTGTAAATCCGTTAACTCTCCCGTTTATACGCAATATATCTACGATTTGCGCGTCGTAATATATATACATAAACGTTCACATAATTTAACACCGAAACACGTGAAATCTTGTTAACTTATTTATTTTGTCATTTTTAAAGCAAACATACATAAAATATCTCCTATGTATCAAATTTCATGCTTGACAAACAAGTTACACATTTAACGCGATTTTTACCGTTTCTACCGCACAAAACGCACAAATATACATGAATAATTCAAATCTTTAAAATTATATTAAAACCTAACATATTTCACATTCTCATGTTTTAAATCACATAACACATTTTAACACATAAGATTTACCCAAAATTTTACCCATACTAGTGTACATAGAAAAATGAGTATTTTAGCGATTCGGTAACGTTTTCGAGCGTCGGAAGTCACGTATGACTAACGAAACACCAAGTAAACTTAAAATTAGTTAAAATTATTATTTTTAAACTAAAAATATCAGTTTACTTACTGATCTAAATCAGTTTTATAAAAATCATTCGAAAAGCCGATTTTTGACCGTTTTACCGCGTAGTTTTGCGTTAAACGTTACTATAACCATCCCAACTCGGAATGACTTGGTACTTTAACACAATATATTTTATTTACTGATTAAAATAGTGATCATAATCAATTTAGTGCAGTTTTTATGTAAGTCACATAAATCTTGCGATTTCACGTATTTTACAACTCCTAATGCACCAAGTACAACATGCATGACTAGTAAACTCTATGACAAAGTTTTATATCATTAAACACTTCAAAATAATCATATTTAAGTGTTTATAATCTGATCAAAAATTATTTTTATCAAATCATATTTAAATCATCATTTCATGCTTTCATATCATCATGCATGTTCATGTATGTGCATCTAATGCACTCATACAACGTCAATATCATTACTTATAATCTAATCATACTCAAGAACATATTAAATCCATGTTCTTAAAAATTATAACCTATATCATCCATCATCACATAATCATTTATACATAATCATTCATTCATATTGCAAGTGTTCTTACATTTATGAGTATATAACTAAAAATTACATGCATGCATACGTATATACATACACCTAATTTATATACTCACATGAATTTCCAAAAATTCATTTTTCATCATACCCCTTTCAAATCATGAAACACTTTTAAAAGCATTCTTTTATGAGACTCATGGTTTTTGCATGCATTCTACTATTCAAGTAACTTGTTAATCAAGAATTACTCAATCAAAATCAAAACATAATCACCTACACACACACATACACTCACGGCCACACATGCACATGTCACACCCCCAAAATCCACCCGCGGAGTACTACCGCTTGGAGGCGTGACTGACCAGGATCCCGCCACCAATCATATTGAACAAGCAAACACATAGTTATAAAAGTTCAACCAATACAATTGGTGTTCGACAAAACATAGTTAAGTTGCAAGCGGAAGCATAAGTCTTAAATCAAAACATAAGTTTAGTTGTTTCAAGTTTAACATGGCACACAGTCGTCCATGTCCCACAACGATCCTCTTCCATGCAAGCTCCGGCTAAGAACCTAAGGACCTGCAAAGCATGTAGTAACGAGTCAACAACAAGTTGAGTGAGTTCACGGTTGGGTGTTTGTTTTAAGTTGTTTCGAAAACAGTTTCCTTTATCTGGCATCCTGCCGTGGGGGTTACCCCATAGTTAAAAACGTGACTTGTTTATTCCCGGTTACTCTGGCTATCCAGCCGTGGGGGCTACCCCGTGTTAGTTATCTGGCATTTCGGCCGTGGGGGCTACCCCATGTATACACTAGACTCGTTACCATATCGACTGCTGACTGTAGTCATGTTTAAGTGCCCTGAAACTGTCAATGTCTATCATCATTGACGTGCCCCAGATCCATTAGTTCACTCCCGTCCTCTGCGGCACGGTGTGAGGTTTGTCAGACCTAAATAGCGCTATCTAACTAATGACCCGCTCGCCATTGGCCCGGCGATTAAGTCGATACAAAAATGAGGGACTTCATGATAGAGTTTTGGTCTAGTACGAGTTATCTGTCCGTGAGGACGAGGAGTTACATTCCTGAACCTTTGCTGTCCTACCCAAGGAGGACGAGGAACCCATGTTCCTTAACCCCAATTCCCGACCCCTGGGAATCCCATGCTTTGTAGAGGGTGTGAACTCACCTTGGTTTGCTCGGTAGATACACAGAAAAGTCAAACAAGCAATATTGTGGTCACTCGCGTCCTAACATAGTTGTACCATACGAGTCAGGTTCGTATCCAAGTTGTGCACGTATGTTCTACACGTATACTAGCAAGTAGCATGCAGGTATAATTTATGGCATACACATAACGGTTCCCAAAGACACCTATGAGTTCAAGTATACAAGCGAACAAGGCCCAACAGTCCGGCCCAAGCACTTCGGACCGTAACAGTGAGAGTCCAAACAGTGTGTACATGCACATGGTCTTGAGTCGCAACTGATGCAGGTTCTGGTCTCGAGTCGCAACCGGACTCGCAATCATGGTCTCGGTTCATGCTGTTTTGGTCTCAAGTCGCAACCGGACTCGTAACTGAGATTTCGAGTCATAAGGTTTGTGTGCTGATCACATGTGGTTTCGAGTCGCAACCAGGTGTTTGCGACTCGCAACCGATGTCGCAACCGGGGGATTTCGACTCATCATGTGGTGGTCTCGAGTCGCAACTGGAGGTTTCGGTTGGACAACTGCTGATTCGGTACAGTGTACTAACCAATGGAAATTCCATTTCATGCAACATTATGTACTACTCTCATAAACATGTTTATTTGTCTAACAATTTACCAAATTGGATTAAACATATCAGATTTCAAATATTCAAGCATGTTCATATCACATTCAAGTTGTTCTTCATATCTCCAAATCATGTTCATGTTGATTATTCAAACTTATTCATCATTGTTCCGGTTTCTAGCATCAATCACAAACATAATCATGAACAACAATCAAACACTCGATCATACTCATTTAATGGTTTCAAGTCATCACATAACATCTCCAAAATCTACCCTAATCCGATTAACATGATGCTTTCTATACACATGTGCAAGCCGGTTTCATGAACATCAATATTCAATGGTTTGAATCACATTTAGACACAAGATATCATGAGTTCATTGTGCAATATATCCAAAATCAAAACATGTTAGCCGATTATCAACAACATACACATCCGTTTCACAAAACTATCAAGCATACCACTACACTAGTTTAATCATATCATTTATACTATCATTTAACAACACCAAACATCATAAGGACACTAACCGGTTGATGGGTTTCAAAGGTGAGTATGAGGCTTCCAAGTGTGTGTGTGTGTGAGCCGATCCGAGAGCTCCTAGTGTCACCGATTTGATCCGAGAATGAAGGAGTGGAATGTTGTGGTTTAGGGTTTTAGTGTGGGAGAGTGGAGAGTGTGTGTTAGAGGAGTATGAGTGTTGCTTGCCCAAATTTGCCAAGTGTTACTATCACTAAGGTTATATACTTGTTTCACCTTGTGCACCCTAATGGGTTTCGGATAGGCTAAGTGTGTGTGTGGCCCAACCGGCCCAATGTTACACTGTTCACTCGAGACCTCATGGTCTCGAGTCGGGTCCTTGTTGTCTCGGTTCATATAAATATACACATACGTACAAGCACGACACATAAATATAACACATAGTCACATAGGATGTTCACTTATTTTATTAAACCAATCACGTTAACTAGTCACATAACATTACAAGTAGGTTGTACTAAGATGCACGGAAGGTTCTAAATTTCGAGTTGTCACATCATCCCCAAGTTGAAAGAAATTTCGTCCCGAAATTTGGTAGGCACTTACTGAGGAAGCTAGTTAAGTTGTATGGTTTTCCCGGTTTTCCTGGGGTGTCACATCCACCCCCCGTTGACCTGGAATTTCGTCCCGAAATTCCGTAGCTTCGGCCTCAGTAGTGGGTGTACTGTTTGCGAACAGTTGGGGATACTTTTGTTTCATCTGATCTTCGCGCTCCCAGGTGAACTCTGGGCCGCGACGTGAGTTCCAACGAACTCGAACGAGAGGTATTCTAGTGCTCTTGAGGACCTTAACATCCCGGTCCGTGATCTCGACTGGTTCCTCGACGAATCGTAACTGTTCGTCGATAGTGAGTTCCTTCAAAGGAACTACGTGGGTCTCATCTGACGGAAACTTCTTCAGATTCGACACGTGAAAAACGTTGTGAACTGCACCGAGTTCCGCTGGTAAGTTTAGTCTGTAGGCCACCCTGCCTATTTTCTCAATGACTTCGAAAGGTCCAACGTATCGTGGGTTAAGTTTACCGCGTTTACCAAAACGAACCACACCCTTCCAGGGTGAAACTTTGAGTAGTACCCGCTCCCCAACCTGGAGCTCAAGTGGTTTCCTGCCCATGTCGGCGTAAACTTTCTGGCGTTCCCGGGCTGCCGTCATGCGTTTTCGTATTTGAGCAATTTGTTCGGTCGTGTCTACCACATATTCTGGACCAGTGATCTGACTATCTCCCACCTCTGCCCAGCAGAGAGGTGACCGGCATTTACGTCCGTACAATGCCTCAAATGGAGCAGCTTTAATGCTGGTGTGGTAGCTGTTATTGTACGAGAATTCCACAAGTGGCAGATGCTTTTCCCAGCGGTTGCCAAAGTCGATTACACATGCACGAAGCATGTCTTCTAAGGTTTGAATAGTGCGCTCGGACTGCCCGTTCGTCTGAGGGTGATATGCTGTGCTCATATCTAATCGTGAACCGAAGGATTTGTGCATCGCTTGCCACAGCTCTGAAGTAAAACGTGCATCTCGATCCGAGATAATAGAGGTGGGCACCCCGTGCCTCGAAACAACTTCCTTAAGGTATATTTCTGCAAGAGTGGAGAACTTATCCGTCTCCTTGATAGCCAAGAAGTGTGCAGATTTTGTGAGTCGATCCACGATCACCCAAATAGTATCGTTCCCGCGCTGGGATCTAGGCAGGCCAGTGACAAAATCCATGGAAATTTGCTCCCATTTCCATTGGGGTATCTCGGGTTGTTGGAGCAGGCCTGATGGTTTCTTGTATTCCGACTTGACTCTCGCACAAGTCAAACACTTGCTGACGTAGGTTGCTATGTGGGCCTTCATGCTAGGCCACCAGTACGTAGTTTTGATATCATAATACATCTTATCTGATCCAGGGTGTACTGAGTAGCGAGACTTGTGTGCTTCATCCATCACGAGCTCTCGTAGGTTGCCGTAGAGTGGGACCCAAACGCGTCCCGTTACGTAGTAAGCACCGTCTTCCTTCTGTTCTAATCATTGCCTCGATCCGCGTAGGGCTTCAGCCCTGACGTTTTCTGGTTTCAGTGCTTCTATCTGGGCAGCTCGTATTCGGGAGGGAAGACTAGAATGGATCGTGAGTTGTAAAGCTCGCACGCGCTTAGGCGTAGTGTCCTTTCGACTGAGGGCGTCAGCCACAACATTGGCATTGCCCGGGTGATACCTGATTGAGCACTCATAGTCATTCAGTAGCTCGACCCATCGTCGTTGTCGCATATTCAGTTCCTTCTGCTTGAAGATATGCTCGAGGCTCCTATGGTCGGTGTAGATGGCGCACTTGGTACCATACAGGTAATGCCGCCATAATTTAAGTGCAAAAACAACAGCTCCCAGCTCTAAGTCGTGCGTAGTGTAGTTCTTTTCATGAATCTTGAGTTGGCGTGAGGCGTAGGCTATAACTTTATCTCGTTGCATCAACACGCAACCAAGACCTTGAATTGATGCGTCGCAGTAAACCACAAAGTCGTCTGTGCCTTCTGGCAAGGAAAGGATAGGTGCGCTACAAAGTCTATCCTTTAGGTTCTGAAATGCCAACTCCTGTGCGTTTCCCCAGCGATAAGCAATGCCCTTCTGCGTTAGTGAGGTGAGAGGCTGTGCAATCTTAGAAAAATCCTTTATGAATCTCCGGTAGTATCCCGCCAAACCCAAGAATTGGCGAATTTCCTTTGGTGTGCGAGGTGCAGGCCAGTTCTTAATCGAGTCTATCTTGGATGGATCAACGTGGATCCCATCCTTGTTTACCACGTGGCCTAGGAAATGGACTTCTCGAAGCCAGAAGTCACATTTCGAGAACTTGGCATAAAGCTGTTCTGTTCGAAGGAGTTCCAGAATAAGTCGTAGATGCTGCTCGTGTTCCTCCTGACTCTTAGAATAGATCAGGATGTCGTCGATGAAGACTATAACGAACTTGTCCAGGTAAGGCTTGCACACTCGGTTCATCAAGTCCATGAAAACCGCAGGTGCGTTTGTCATCCCAAAAGGCATGACCAAAAACTCATAGTGCCCGTATCGAGTCCTGAAAGCTGTTTTGGAGACGTCCTCTTCTCGGACTCTCAGTTGGTGATAACCCGATCTCAAATCAATCTTTGAATAGTAGCTCGACCCTTGCAGCTGGTCGAACAAGTCGTCGATACGCGGTAGAGGATAACGGTTCTTCACCGTCACCTTGTTGAGTTCCCGGTAGTCGATGCACATTCTGAAAGTACCGTCCTTCTTCTTTACAAATAATACTGGAGCTCCCCAGGGCGATGAGCTTGGACGAATAAAACCCTTATCCAGGAGCTCTTGTAGTTGCGTGGAGAGTTCTTTCAACTCTGATGGGGCTAAACGATAAGGTGCACGGGCTATGGGCGCAGCTCCAGGAGCTAATTCGATCTGAAACTCGACTTGGCGATGGGGCGGAAGACCAGGTAATTCCTCAGGAAATACCTCTGGATAATCGCGTACAACTGGGAAATCTTCTATCTTCTTCTCTTTTTCTGAGGTGTCAGTAACGAGAGCCAAAATGGCAGTGTGGCCCTTTCGCAAGCACTTTTGGGCCTTAAGGAGAGAAATGACGTTCTCAACAGCACTCCTCTTGTCGCCATGAATCATGAGAGGTTCACCACCGGGACCTGGAATACGGACAACCTTCTCGTTGCAAAGAATCTCCGCTCGGCGTTGGGATAACCAATCCATCCCAATGAAAACGTCGAAACTACCCAAGACAATAGGAATGAGGTCGATAGAGAAGGTCTGGTCAGCGAGAATAAGTTTACAACCCTTGACTACGTGTGTGGCTTCTAAACTCTTACCATTTGCTAGCTCTACGGTGTGCTTGTTGTTCAAAGGTGTTGGGATACGCTTAAGCATTCGACTAACTTCTAGTGACATGTAGCTAGTATCGGCGCCCGAATCAAATAAAACTGAAACATAAAAGTCGTCGAGAAGGAACTTACCCGCCACAACATTGGGGTCATTCCTTGCTTCACCTTGGCCAATCACAAACACCCGCCCCCTGGCGCCATTGTTGTTGTTGTTCCCATTGTTACCATTCCCCTGATTGTTGTTATTGTTGTTGTTGTTGTTCGGGTTCCTATTCAGTTGAGGACAGTCTCTCTTGAAGTGGCCTTCAGCTCCACACTGAAAGCACCCTTTGTTGTCACCTTGCTGCTGCTGCTGGCGCTGGTTCTGTTGAGCTTGATGACGATTCTGATTGGCGGGGTATAAGCTCCTGCAATCCTTTGCAGCGTGACCAGGCTTGTTGCACCGATGACAGTTGCCCCTGGTGTAGGGCCCGCTGTGGTGCAGGCTGCAACGATTGCATTTGGGGTGATTCCCTTTGTACCCACCATGACTTTGACCGCCAGACGATTGCTGATTAGGGCTCTTGTAGTCATCAGTCTTCCTCTGCTGAGACTGGGACTGAACAGAAGTCGAACCCTTACTTGAAGTTCCATCCCATTTCCGTTTGTTGTCACTGGAGGTACCAGAAGTAGTTACAGCGCTTATGCGTTTTGGTAACTTGTTCTGCTCCACCGCCTGATCCGTGAGACGGTGAGCCAGCTGAACAGTTTGCTGGTAGGTGGCGAGGTTCGCTGAAGTCACATGACTTTGGATTTCTGGCACTAAGCCCTGAAGAAATAGTTCGATGCGTTTGATGGGAGGATCCACCATAGTAGGGCACAGAATTGCCAGTTCGTTCGACCTTTTCACATAAGCTTCAATTTCGGACCCCGTCATCTTGAGGTTGAAGAACTCCACTTCCAGTTTGTGAATCTCATCCCGACTGCAGTATTCTTCTTTGATCATCTCCTTAAAAGTTTCCCAAGGGGTGGCGTTGGCAGCAACCAACCCCAGCATCTGAACCTGAGCGTTCCACCATGTGAGGGCTAAACCCTCGAGAGTACCAGTAGCATACTTCACCCTGCGCGCCTCAGGGCATTCGCACATTTCGAATACAGACTCTAGTTTCTCAAACCAGTGGAGGAGACCTACCGCTCCTTCAGTGCCGCTAAAAGTAGTTGGTCGGCAGTCCATGAAAGTCTTAAAAGTGCACACGGGTGGCTGAACGTGCTGACCTATCGTAGGTGAAAGAAAAGACAGAGTTTAACACAAAGGTTGGTTCACGAGAGTAGGATCCTAAAGATCCTAGAATGAGTTCGGACTGCAGGATATACCTCCTGCGTGTGCAGCTGCGAGTGCTGCGGCAACTCGTTCGTTGATCAGAGCCGTCAACTGGGCTTGTGTTAGGTTAACGCGTCCAGACATGATCTTCATATCAAGAAGAACGTGAGTGAGAGGGGTTCGCGAAAGTGCGATGTCAGAAGCGAGTAAGTACACACGTGTTCAAGCAACAGTAGTTATTCTAACCAAGCATACCATGAGCAATGTACTATGTAACTAACAAGTAGGCAATATATACACAGATCATATCACCTAGAATGTCGAGCCTTGCATGTGGAGTGAAGCATCGTTGTGGACCGTTGAGCACTGTACAGGTTATAGTCTGGTTTTAACAAAAACGTTTTCCCCTTTATTAAAACCAAGTTCACTATAACCAGTGGCTCTGATACCAATCTGTCACACCCCCAAAATCCACCCGCGGAGTACTACCGCTTGGAGGCGTGACTGACCAGGATCCAGCCACCAATCATATTGAACAAGCAAACACATAGTTATAAAAGTTCAACCAATACAATTGGTGTTCGACAAAACATAGTTAAGTTGCAAGCGGAAGCATAAGTCTTAAATCAAAACATAAGTTTAGTTGTTTCAAGTTTAACATGGCACACAGTCGTCCATGTCCCACAACGATCCTCTTCCATGCAAGCTCCGGCTAAGAACCTAAGGACCTGCAAAGCATGTAGTAACGAGTCAACAACAAGTTGAGTGAGTTCACGGTTGGGTGTTTGTTTTAAGTTGTTTCGAAAACAGTTTCCTTTATCTGGCATCCTGCCGTGGGGGTTACCCCATAGTTAAAAACGTGACTTGTTTATTCCCGGTTACTCTGGCTATCCAGCCGTGGGGGCTACCCCGTGTTAGTTATCTGGCATTTCGGCCGTGGGGGCTACCCCATGTATACACTAGACTCGTTACCATATCGACTGCTGACTGTAGTCATGTTTAAGTGCCCTGAAACTGTCAATGTCTATCATCATTGACGTGCCCCAGATCCATTAGTTCACGCCCGTCCTCTGCGGCACGGTGTGAGGTTTGTCAGACCTAAATAGCGCTATCTAACTAATGACCCGCTCGCCATTGGCCCGGCGATTAAGTCGATACAAAAATGAGGGACTTCATGATAGAGTTTTGGTCTAGTACGAGTTATCTGTCCGTGAGGACGAGGAGTTACATTCATGAACCTTTGCTGTCCTACCCAAGGAGGATGAGGAACCCATGTTCCTTAACCCCAATTCCCGACCCCTGGGAATCCCATGCTTTGTAGAGGGTGTGAACTCACCTTGGTTTGCTCGGTAGATACACAGAAAAGTCAAACAAGCAATATTGTGGTCACTCGCGTCCTAACATAGTTGTACCATACGAGTCAGGTTCGTATCCAAGTTGTGCACGTATGTTCTACACGTATACTAGCAAGTAGCATGCAGGTATAATTTATGGCATACACATAACGGTTCCCAAAGACACCTATGAGTTCAAGTATACAAGCGAACAAGGCCCAACAGTCCGGCCCAAGCACTTCGGCCCGTAACAGTGAGAGTCCAAACAGTGTGTACATGCACATGGTCTTGAGTCGCAACTGATGCAGGTTCTGGTCTCGAGTCGCAACCGGACTCGCAATCATGGTCTCGGTTCATGCTGTTTTGGTCTCGAGTCGCAACCGGACTCGTAACTGAGATTTCGAGTCATAAGGTTTGTGTGCTGATCACATGTGGTTTCGAGTCGCAACCAGGTGTTTGCGACTCGCAACCGATGTCGCAACCGGGGGATTTCGACTCATCATGTGGTGGTCTCGAGTCGCAACTGGAGGTTTCGGTTGGACAACTGCTGATTCGGTACAGTGTACTAACCAATGGAAATTCCATTTCATGCAACATTATGTACTACTCTCATAAACATGTTTATTTGTCTAACAATTTACCAAATTGGATCAAACATATCAGATTTCAAATATTCAAGCATGTTCATATCACATTCAAGTTGTTCTTCATATCTCCAAATCATGTTCATGTTGATTATTCAAACTTATTCATCATTGTTCCGGTTTCTAGCATCAATCACAAACATAATCATGAACAACAATCAAACACTCGATCATACTCATTTAATGGTTTCAAGTCATCACATAACATCTCCAAAATCTACCCTAATCCGATTAACATGATGCTTTCTATACACATGTGCAAGCCGGTTTCATGAACATCAATATTCAATGGTTTGAATCACATTTAGACACAAGATATCATGAGTTCATTGTGCAATATATCCAAAATCAAAACATGTTAGCCGATTATCAACAACATACACATCCGTTTCACAAAACTATCAAGCATACCACTACACTAGTTTAATCATATCATTTATACTATCATTTAACAACACCAAACATCATAAGGACACTAACCGGTTGATGGGTTTCAAAGGTGAGTATGAGGCTTCCAAGTGTGTGTGTGTGTGAGCCGATCCGAGAGCTCCTAGTGTCACCGATTTGATCCGAGAATGAAGGAGTGGAATGTTGGGGTTTAGGGTTTTAGTGTGGGAGAGTGGAGAGTGTGTGTTAGAGGAGTATGAGTGTTGCTTGCCCAAAATTGCCAAGTGTTACTATCACTAAGGTTATATACTTGTTTCACCTTGTGCACCCTAATGGGTTTCAGATAGGCTAAGTGTGTGTGTGGCCCAACCGGCCCAATGTTACACTGTTCACTCGAGACCTCATGGTCTCGAGTCGGGTCCTTGTTGTCTCGGTTCATATAAATATACACATACGTACAAGCACGACACATAAATATAACACATAGTCACATAGGATGTTCACTTATTTTATTAAACCAATCACGTTAACTAGTCACATAACATTACAAGTAGGTTGTACTAAGATGCACGGAAGGTTCTAAATTTCGAGTTGTCACAGCACACATGTTCATCCATTTTTGTTTCCTTTAAAAATCCATTTGTTTTAGTTTTATGTATTGTGAAAAACTCAAGAATCAAGAGAAACTTTCCAAGATTTACAACATCACACAAAAACAAAATTTAGAGACATGGTTTTTATACCTTCAAGATTCAAGTGGGTTTTGACATGATTTTTGATGTTTGAAAGCTTATTTCACCAAGAAAACACCTTTGGATCATCAAAATGGCTTGGAAACACCTTAGATTTAATGATGTTCTTGCAAGAACCATCAAAATTTTGAAAGTTATGGAGGAGTGAAGGTGATTTTCGGCTGATTTTAGGAGAGAGAGAGAATGTGTTGGCTTTTAATTCACTTTCTTGAACATTGTAAATATGTAGGAGATCAAGAACATGCATCATCACCCCACCTCCCATGATGACCTATAGTTGGAGGAGAGAGAGAGCTAAAATAATGTGCATGGCTGCCAACACACACATATACACAAATTTATGTGTATACATATACATATATATCTAAATTTTGGCCAAAAACTGGCATTATACTGGATACCGGGTATTTTATCTAGCGTTTTAATCCTGTTTTAGTGCGTTTTAAATTATTTTTAACACTCTATAAAAATAAACTTATCAAAATATTACTGAACAATATTTTGTTTGCCTGGACTGGCTATGTTGTCGGTATTTGGCAGTATGCGCGCTGTGCTGCGCGATACGTGCTTAAAATCGCAAAAATAGGGATTTATGAGTTTTTATTTATTTTTATCTTTCTAAAGTAATAAACTCATCAAATCATTACTAAAATGATTATCAGTTGCCTTGACAGGCTGTGTTGACAGTATTTTGTCGGTACACGCGCTGCATCGCGCGGTACGCGCTTAAACTCGAAAAATAGAGTTTCCTAGCGTTTTAAATTATTTTTCCACACAGATATGATTAAAATAATTATTCTAATCATAACAAACTATTTTTAGGATTTTAACACTGATCGGGTGGTCACCGACGTTCGTTTCGCATTTTAACCGTTACGCGATAAGCGTTTATCTTACCGTTGCCAACATAATTTTTATCAAAGTTTAATTTTACCAACTCATCAAATTTCACATATAATCATCATAATCAGTCAAATATGGCCTTTTATCTATTCACAACACGTGTTACAATTGTACGGTACGGTCTGAAAAGCCGGGTGTCACAGCTTACGCCACTTTAACGCGTCGTTCACGTAAAACGCGTTCAAACCACCTAACTAGTCCTATGACAAGTATTATATGCCTTAACACATCTAATAACATTGCCTAATCAGTTTAGAAGTTAAAATTTAGGTTACATATGCTTAAAATGAATTTATGCGTAAAAAGGGCATTTTCGATCCAAATCACGCGACGAATGGAATTTTATCATGCCAATCACCAAAATAAAATATTTTAATGATTACATAAATTTTTGGATGGCCGGATATATTCAGAACGTGAGATATGCGCGAAAATGTAAACTTATGCACTTTTTGACGCTTTTAGTCCCTATTGATCAAGAAAGTTTATTTTTGCGCACCAAACACTTCTAAGCCTATTTCTAAGCTATGTAAAGGATATTTAGGGCATGTTTAACTTATGATCAAGTTCTGGAATGTTCGTCACAGTACGAATCGGCATACTTTCGCAGTTTGTCGAAATTAGTCCTTGTGATCGAATAAACTTGATTTCGTCATGCCAAACCCTCCAAAACTTATTTCTAAGTTATGTAAAGGTTATTTAAGGTATGTTAAGCCTATGTCACTGTTCCGGAGTGTTTTTTGCATTAAACTAGTTATATTTACGCATCAGTTCGCGTATAACCTTCCAGAAAGCGATTTCAAGCTCGAAATCGAACATGAATTGATATGTGCACATGATACACATATTTATACAAATCCCAAGTATGAAACACAATATTTCGTTGATTTGGTATTTGTTTGATGGTCGCAGAGGCACAGGTGTCACAGTCTCCCCTACTTTAGGAAATTTCGTCCCGAAATTTATTCGTAGGAGTCTGTCTGTGACTTTGTGTTAAATAACCATCAAAGATATGCAAGGCATAATCCTGCCATTTCCTTCAACGGAAATTCTTCAGAAACAAAGATGAACAGACGGAGTCATTTTCCTCAACGGGTTCTTCAGAAATGGAAATGAGGGAATAATCAAAAGGATACTCATTTCCTTCAACGGACATTCTTCAGAAATGAAAATGAACGGACAAAGTCATTTTCCTCAACGGTTTCTTCAGAAATGGAAATGAAGGAATAATCAAAAGGATACTCATTTCCTTCAACGGACATTCTTCAGAAACGAAAATGAACGAACGGAGTCATTTTCAACAGGTGCTTCATCAGAATTGGAAATGAATAGAATAACCAAAAGGATATTCATTTCCTCAACGGACATTCTTCAGAAACGAAAATGAACGGACGGAGTCATTTTCGACGGGTGCTTCATCAGAAATGGAAATGAATAGAATAACCAAAAGGATATTCATTTCCTCAGCGGACATTCTTCAGAAACGAAAATGAACGAACGGAGTCATTTTCGACGGGTGCTTCATCAGAAATGGAAATGAATAGAATAACCAAAAGGATATTCATTTCCTCAACGGACATTCTTCAGAAACGAAAATGAACGGACGGAGTCATTTTCGATGGGTGCTTCATCAGAAATGGAAATGAATAGAATTAACTCTAGACACATGACAAAACTTGCTATGGTTTTTGTGCACTAAATTCCATAATTATGTATGCATCCATAATTACGTAATTCCTTGCACAGTCCGCACAGTGCATTTCATAATGTGTAGGGGAAGAGAATCAAACGAACAAACCTGTGATGAATGTGACTAGACCGCCATAGGGTCCTTTTAATTAAATCAAATGAATGATCTCTTTGAATTGACCACTAGGGAGTCTTTTCAGCTATATCATCACATGACATTCCCAACCAGATTTTTGAATCAATCTATTTAACTAGACCTTTCAAGGGGTCTAATTATGGGATAGTACTTTACAAATCCAAGGGTCTTAACTATCACGTAGAAGCCCATTAAGGATTTGAGGTAGTACCTTTGGATATCCTACTATGAATCCCTTATACAAAGATATGGAAGATTCTACGAGGATTTGGATAACGAAAATTCGGATCACCCAAAAACATAAAAGAAAACACATAAGCACATAATCACATAATTGTTTAATTTGACCTTTAATTTGTTATCTTTGGACACGGGTATTCAAAGCACACCAGGAATCCAATCCGTGGATATCATTTGGCACTTTAAACATTTTCAAGAATCTATCTATAAAGATAGGAAGATCTTAATAGGAATTCGGCTTTTGTCCTTATTGAATCGTAATGTATGTATTAAAGCATACAAAGAATTCAATTAAGGGCTCCGATGAGTGACAATCATCCACAAGGATCTAATTATGAGGATAGAAAGATTCTATATGGATTTTGGGATTTGTGTAACGAGAGGTGTTACTAAACCTTGCACTAGACGTGCTTAAGTCGATACACAAGGTAGAAAGCTCATGAAGTTGAGGTGCTAGATATGCCAAGGCGACATATGAAGCAGAATTTGGAGGTTAAGCAGCAGCAGGATTTGCAACAGCTTTGCTTTGGATGGCAAAGCGGCACATTTTAACCAAATGTCCCCATCGTCCATAGTGGGTACATTTGAAACAGGGTATTTGATTCGGATGGTGACGGTTGCATTGATTGCACCGAGGAGCAGTTCCCTTGTATGGCTTCATCCTTGAGGCGAGTCATGGTGATAGCTATGTGAACGGTCCTCTGGAGTACGACGCCTATTCGCTGGGCAATTGCAGCACCTGGTTCGGACATTTGAGTGTTGTTGCGATGAAGAGGCATCTTGAAGATAATGGAAGGCATGGGAGGAGGCAAGCAAGATGTTATTGGATAATCAAAACAGGATGACAACGCATAAAAACAGTGATCATTTTTTTGTTACCTAAGGCAAACAAATGAGACAATGACTAATCAAATTAAGTGGGTCATATTAATGTATAGCGAAGACATGCTTTAGCATATAAGTGGACACTCACCCCAAGAGTTCCCAGGTAAGAGTGACTGGTCCGATGATGTGGATTTGTACGAACACTCTAGCCTTAGACAGAAAACTCAGAGTATAGGCATCCACCCTTCCAGATTACACGTGTTCACATTGTAAGACCCAACTTTGACGAGATTTTGAAAACTTTGAAGGTTCAAAACCTTATAATAAATCATCCTAGAACAGATGATTAGTTTTCAAGGCAGATTTGAAATTTATTGTGACACCTGTGTCACTTCAATCGTCAAAAAAATACCAAACTAATGAAATATTGTATTTCATACTTGGGACTTGTATAAATATGTGTATCAATTGCACATATCAATTCTAGTTCGATTTCAGGCTCTAAATCGCTTTCTGGAAGGTTATACGTGCACCGATGCGTAAATATAACCAGTTTAATGCAACAAACACACCGGAATAGTGACATAGGGTTAACATACCTTAAATAACCTTTACATAACTTAGAAATAAGTTTTGGAGGCTTTGGTATGGCAAAATCAAGTTAATTCGCTTAAAGGGACTAAATTTGACAAACTGTGAAAGTATGCCAATTTGAACTGTAACAGACACTCCGAAACATGACCATAAGTTAAACATACCATAAATATCCTTTACATATCTTAGAAATAGACTTTGAAGGGTTCGGTGTGCTAAAATAAACTTTTGGGTCATTTAGGGACTAAAAGCGTCAAAAAGTGCATAAGTTTGCATCTTCGAGCATAACTTACATTATGAATACATCCGGACATCCAAAAATTTATGTAAGCACTAAAATATTTTGTTTTAATCTTTGGCATAAGAAAAATCCATTCGTCGTGTAATTTGGATCATTTTTGCGTCCGTTACGACTTCCGTCGTAATTAACCGAACAACGCAATCGTACGGCCAAACGAACCAACATCCAAGATATTTTTGAGCACATTTTAAGTTCCCTATACTTTAACTTCATTTTGGGGTTAACGGGGCTTAAACGTGTCGAAAATGCATCGAAAACCAAGTTTGGAGCTGCAGGGACCAAAACTGTCATTTCAGCAAAGTTACTGGCTTACGGACCGTAAGCCCTCACCCTTATGGTCCGTAAGGACCTCCCAGAACCTCAGAATGTGGTTAACAGCTGGTTACAGCTGTTAAGCACTCATAAACCCAATGCCACATGTTAATCCCTGATGTTGGGGGGCCAATTTGGGTACCAAGGTGTTGCAACAAATGTAGGGATGAGATTGAAGCACGTTATTCGATAAACGATCTTAACGGTTCTAACATTCCTATAAATACCCAACCCATTCACTTACAAAACCCACAAATCTGATCTAAGAATGCTCTAAGTTGAAGCCATTGCTTCATACCTGAGCTACTTGGATCAAGATTAGCTTGCGGGGACCCTTTGTAAGTGTTCCTTCGTTCTTTTATCGCTTTTCGAGTCCGAAAGTTAAACTATGTTTAACTTTCTGCATTGACCAGTTTATGGTCAACGCGAAGTTCGTTTGAACTTCCTAACGTGAGCGTAATCACGATGGTTATAGTCCCTAGTGGCTATACCTACTGATTACCACGTTATCTAGGCTCAGTGACGAGTCGTAGTTTCGGCCAAAATGCGTATCCTTGCGTAATTTGTAACTAAACTACTCTTAGGTATCAAAACCATTTGTTTTGATACCAAACCTGTTTTCTAAACTTAGTTAAGCATGTTTTAACATGCTTAGCTCGTCACTTTTAGTTTAGTGCTTATATAGGGTCGTAAGGTAAGCGATCTAAACAATCGCTTATACTTTCGAACCCGACCCGTTTGGTCGATCATTAGGATCCGACCAAACACATTAGGTGACCATAGTATATAGGGAATAACCTTCCGAGGTTATACCTTATGGTCGCTTCGTTAAGTAGTTGTATGATAGGTAGTTTATATGCCTTAGGTAAATTACCAAAATGCCCTTTTTACGCCAAAATTCATTTTAAGCATATGTAACATAACTTTTAACATCTAAACTGATTTGGCAACAATATTAGACATGTTAAGGCATATTTTACTTGTCATAGGACTGGTTAGCCGTTCCGAACGTGTTTTACGCGAACGACGCGTTAAAGTAGCATAAGCTACCTAAACGGGTCGTAATGGGTCGTATGCACTTAGGTTAGGTTTCATTTTAGTATGTGGGCTTTGTTAAACCATATTACATGAGTTCCCATACTCATTTGGTTTACGAGCCCTCATTCTATCCGATCCTCCGATTTAGGTCCGGTTTATTAATGTAGTTACCTATATTAGGTACCGTTTGATTCCGTGATCTTCTAGCATTGCTTGGTGGTTATCCTAGGACTATTGAGCAATCTCAAGTGAGTACATAGACCCCTCTTTTACTGTTTTCCAAACATTTTGGGGTGAAACACATGTGCCTACTTGTTACTTTCGTGCCTTTCACGTTTTCATATCATATGCTTGTTATGTTCATTAGTACATTTATAGTACATGATTTCATTATGTTTTTGCTATGTATGTCCTTTGTTGCATACTTAGTACATCGTTTTACATTATATTTTAGGCTATGTATGTCCATTGTGTGCATACTTAGTACATTGTTTTACAATACATTTCCCATCACATGCTATGTATGTTCATTTGTTGCATACTTAGTACATTTGTTATTTATCACATTCGTACATTTTGGTATGACATTTGGTTTGTTTAAATGGGACAATATACATTCATTAACATTGATCACGCCATTCGTTAGTAGGTAGTGGTACCATAGGAATTGACAACTCCCGTTCCTGACATCCTAGGTATGTTTGGATGGAAGGAATGACCGAATTCGATAAACATAACACAGATAGACTTTTAAACTCGTTTAGGGGTTTATCGCCACTGTCACAAGGCTTGGATGTATGCATTTTCACAATACCGCATAGATGTTTATATCAGTATAGCATGCATTTGTTCCACAAAACATAACTTTGATTTAAACCATGTTTTACTTCAATACCTTGTTTTTGTGCATTTTACATATGGTTTAGTTGATATATTTCACTTACCATACATGATATTTTGGATACACATTACATGATTTGCATTAGACATAAACATTTTGACATTGATATACACAATTCATGATTTACATTAGACATAAACATTTTGACATTGATATGCACAATTCATGATTTACATTAGACATAAACATTTTGATATTGATATACACAATTCATGATTTACATTAGACATAGACATTAGACATGGTTTTCACACAAACATTTTGACATTTGATTATACATAAACATTTTAATTTGGTGGTTTAGTTTGAGTAAGTGATTTAAGTAACGAGGCGTGTGTAATATGGTACAAGCATGGTGGATACGCCGCTGGTACTTCCTATATATAAGTGCTTGTATGGTATTACATATCGTAGCGTTATTTAAACCATTTCAATTTAGACATAACATTTTATACAAATAACATACTTTTCACAATACATTGTTTTACAAACAACTTATCTGATACAAACTCATTTTACTTGGTTATTCATTTAACCCTGTATTATTTTTTTGGGTAAAGGGTTACCCCGGTGATTCTATTATAGACAACCGCCAATGAAGAACAAGTAGTGAGGATGAGTTCCCCACTAGTTCATATACAGGACATGCCCCATATATGTAAACAAAAAAACAAACAAACCAAGTTACCACCTCAAACTAGCCTACTACAATCATGATAATGACTAACTAGTAGACAAACGAAAAAACAAAACAAACGACGTCAACCGCCATCATCAAAAATGAAATTGCTACCAACCGGCAGCCCCATAGCATGAAACAGAAGCCACCTATCCATTAGACAACTTTATGTGAGAGGTGCTTGCCCCTGTACTGGAAGACGTAGGATGTGTACCCGATGTCATAAACTCATTCGTTTCATCATAAACAACCTCTACCTCGTCATCGTCAGACTCCTCATTTGGCTCACGTCCCCCTTTATATCTCCCCTGGAAGGAACCCCCGTTCCCCCCAACAAACCCAAGAGCACTAAAAGAATTATGTGTTTTAACCTTGGAAGAACTATTGCTCCGCGCACTCACGTAGGAAGAACTCACTGCCTTTTTTTTTATCCACAGGTCTATATCCAAACTTGGGCTTTTGATTATTAACCTGAAAACCGCTCTTCTTTCCATTCTTCTTTGTCTTGACTTCAGTATAACCATCCTCATCTACTTTCAGATTGTTTGTAGGAGGTTTCACTGTCGATCGAATGCATTTTGGACACTCCCCGGAAACATGCCCAAATACACAGCAGTGGGCACATCTCGGAGGTTCCCATTCATACTCCACCCGAATAGTCTCAGTAACATATTTGTTCCCAACCAATTCAGGAATAGCCATGGTTAGAGCCTCTTTCAACTCATGATCAGCTGATATTTCAATGAGAGCCCTAGCATAGCTGCTCCTTCCCCAAGCCTCATTACACATATCACTAGTATACGAATCCAGGCGCACAGGAGATCCAATTTTTGATGCCAACATGCTTAAACCATCATCAGAATAAGCCACTAGCGGAACATCATGCAATTTAACCCAAACTGCCACCTTTTTAAACTCTTCTTTTTTAAGGATGTTTGTAGGAGACCAAATGTTGAGAAACATAGGTTTGTTACAGATCATCCAAGGTCCCCCTTCAAGAACAGTATCCATACCCTTTCTATCTTCAAACTTGAAGAAAAAGAAACCATTTAAATTCATCATAGTTTTCTGAAGACCATGTTTCTTCCAATTTGTTCTGACAAAATATTCAACTACTGGATATGCAATCCTATCCCCCAGGAAATAACCATAAAGAGTATTAGCTAACCTGTTATTAACCTGGCGAACCGAATCAATCGGGAGCACTACATCCACTCCATCCAATGATACATCTGAATTTCGAGGTCGAAAATTGACTTTAGGAACTTGATCAGCCGCATCATTGGCCTTTCTAGTGTTTTCATCTTCATTCTGAATCTGAATTGAAATACCACCCCGCTTAATATCACCCAGCTCGACCTGTTCATTTAGGACCACATCCGCATAAGATTGGACATGAGCATTATCATCCTTATTCTGATCTTGAAACCGAGTAGGACTAACATCATTCACCGGTAAGACAAATGCTACCTTTCTCTTGTCAAAGACCTTTGCATAATTCTGATTGGGAGAATCAGAACAGCCAATAAAATGTTCAGAATCGTTAAGCGGCATCATAAAACATACCTTCTTACTCGGCATTTCAGAAACCCTAGCCGCCATAAGTGAGGTTTGTCTTGGCTCAAATGGTTTTCCATCAATATTCTTAATTCTAGCAGCAAACACATTGGAATTGTCTGCTGAATCATCCATAACAACAGTCATAATAGAAATTCAAGACACCACCAGCCGAAACCCTAGAGCCGAAAGAACTAGGGACTGATATGCCACGATAGAAACTGATTATGTTGTGACTGAACTTCAATCAATCAGCGAACGAAAGGACCTGAACCTGCCGAGACCCTAACCAGCCAACGGAAATGATAAGCCTCACCCCTGCTGAAACCCTAATGTGAATCAGGCTGAGATTGGATCACAAAATCTTCGAAGATGTAATTAAGAATCAGCCGTTCAATCGAACCAAAATTCAAACTGATCAAAAAGCAAACAAGAAACAAAAACAATCGAAACCCTAAAAAGACCAACGAAACCCTACTCACGAAGGAACCCGTTTAGATTTAATGGCAGATTAATCTCCCACGAGTGGAAATCACTTACCCTAGATACTAACCAGATCCAATCTAGAGGTGGAAAGAAGATCGAACTAGGGTTTCAAGTTGTTCTCCAAGAATCGCCCAGATCGCCCATGTCGCCCAGATCGCCCATGTCTTATCGAAATCGTTATTAAATACAGTGTAATAGTTAATTACACGATTAAAACAAAACATATTTAACCCTGTATTATTCTTTTATACATATATATCATTTGGTTTATTTATCACTTTTCAAATGATTTACAAGACAAAGCAAATTACAAGGTTCATGACTAAACATTTTCTTAAACATAAGTCATGAATTCTATTTTCACAAAACCTATGTATCTCACAGGCATTTTTATGCTGACGTACCTATTTTCACATGTGTTTCAGGATATGATGCATAGGATTTATCAAGATACACTTAGGCGGACTTCGGCCTTAGCGACAATAAAAGATGCAAGACTAGTTATTTATGTTATGTTTCTTTGATTGTCAAGACATTGTAACACTTTTAATCAATAAAACAATATTCAAATTTCCATGTGTTATGAAACAATGATTTTGTTACAACACTCCCTGACGTTTCCGCCACGTTTTGTTGTTTTACGTGGTCGGGGTGTGATAGAAAAGTTGGTATCAGAGCTCATGGTTATAGGGAATTAGGTTATTAGTAATGCTTTGACCTAGTCTATAACCTTCCTAGGACCCTAACGCGAGTTTACTTGCGTTTAGTCATAAAACAATACCGTCACCTATTCTTAGGCGACAACCGCAACAAGAACACAAATTCCAAAACGGCTTTGAAAAGCAATCATCTGTTCTAGGATGATTGATTACTAGGTTTTGAACCCTCTAAGTTTTCAAAATCTCGTCAAAGTTTGGGTCTTATAATGTGAACACGTGCAAACTGGAAGAGTGAATGCCTGTACCCTGAGTTTTCTGTCAAAGGCTAGAGTGTTCATACAAATCCGCAGTATCGGACCAGTCACTCTTACCTGGGAACTCTTGGGGTTGAGTGTTCACTTATAGGCAAGCATGTCTTCAATGATACATTAATATGATCCGCTTACTTTGATTTGTCACCGTCTCATTTGTTTGCCTTAGGTAACAAACAAATGATCGCAAATTCTTATGCATTGCCATTCTGTTTTGTTTTATTTTCCGATAACATTTCATTTGTTTCCTCCTATATCCTTCATTTCCTCCAGAATGTCTCTTCATCGCAACGATGCGCAGATATCCGAGCAGACTGCCAAATTTGCCCAGCGAATAGGCGAAGTAATCCTGAAGACTGTTGAATTAGGCATTGCCATGTCTCGTCTCAACAATGAAGCCACTCAAGAGCCACCAAAGGAAGCAGAAGTCAAGCCAGCACCACCAGCCAAGAAACCAATCGAGGAATCAAAGACCATGGATGAACAGACTGGATCCCCTAAGAAGTCAAAGAAGCGAAAGGCTTCTCAGAACTTCGACGTGGTCGCTCACAATGGTCAAGCCATCCCCAACCAACCAGCTCAACCCCCTGCTAGGAAGCCATACAATGGAACTGCACCCTTGTGCAACCAATGTAACCTTCATCATCATGCTAGTGTGAAGTGCCGCAAATGCCAGATTTGTGGACTTATAGGTCATACAGCAAGGGTTTGCTCAACTGCAGCTGTACCAAATCAAGCAGGACCCATCCGGGTGGCAACACCACCTGCTAAGAAACTATACAAGGGAACGGCACCGTCATGCAACAAATGTAAGGGGCATCACCAAGCTCACTTACAGTGTCATCTGTGTGTATCATGTGGACGAGTTAGTCACCTGGCAAGTGCTTGTCGAATTAACCCAAACCAAAGTGGTCCAAATCAAGCTGGCGACAATCCTGCTCAAGCTCGTTTCTCACCAGGGTCCTGTTACAACTGTGGCGAGATGGGCCATTTCCTAAGGGATTGCCCAAAGCTTGCTAATGCAAATCTGACCCACAGATAAGCATTTGGCTGATTAGAAAATGTTGCTGCCTTGAATAATTTGAATCTTATGCTTTTGTATCTTTTGTTGAACCCTGAAACAAATCTATTTTGTTTATAAATAAATCGTTGTTCACAATTCTGATGTACAAGTGTAGTATATGTGTGTATGACTTTTCCCTATGATACCTACATCAAGGAACTATGTTCCTTACAAACTGCTCTTGCGAATTTCCCATTCTTGCGTTTGCTCATGATTCCCTTGGAAAATTTTAAGTACTCGTTTCATTCAAAGAAACGAAGTACACGAAATAAAGCGACATTACGAGTAATCGTGCTTTTTGCACATCTGTGCCTTTGAATCCTTGGTTAGATAACTAAGGATATTTTCAAATCTCATACCCATTACGTTCTGATTTTTTTCAACATGCATAACATAAGTTTTCAAAACAACCTTCATGATTTCAAAATGTTATTAATACCGTATAATTACTTATATCAAGTGCATAACTTCAAAAGCATCATTCATGTTTTCCAAAAACCTTATACATAATTTCAAAATTCATCTCGCATGATTTTAAAACATTTTTTTATAAATATACTTACCTAATACACCCACTTTATGATTTCAAAAGTATTAAATATAAGGTTTCAAAAACATTGAACACATTTTTTTAAACCCCATGCATAGATTTCAAAAAATATTTTCCTCATACATTGACTTAACCTTCAAATTCTGCTTCATATGTCGCCTTGACATATCTAGCATCTCAACTTCACAAGCATTTTTACTTCATGTTTTGACCTAAGCACATCCAGTGCAAGGTTTCAAAACATCTACAACTTCTAAAATCCATATGGAATCTTTTTTATCTCCACAATTAGACCCTTGTGGATGATTATCATACAAATCAGAATCCTTAGTTGGATTCCTTGTGTACCTTAATTCGAACATCTCGGTTCCTTACAATCGAAATCGAATTTTCTCTTTAAAAATCTTTCTATCTTTATAGTTAGATTCTTGATAATGTTTAAAGTACCAAATGAAATCCACGGAATGGATTCCTAGTGTGCTTTAAATGCATGTGCACAATTAACAAAATGATAACAAATTAAAGATCAAGATAAACAATTTTGTGGTTATGTGTTTTTGTGTTATGTATTTCCTTTTGTGGTTTTATTTTCGTTATCCAAATCCTCGTAGAACCTTCGATATCTTCATATGAAGGATTCATAGTAGGATATCCAAAGGTACTACCTTAAATCCTTAATGGGCTTCTATGAAATAGTTAAGACCCTTGTATTATATAGTACCATTCCATTATTCATAAGAGACCCTTTTAGTGGTCTAGTCAAAAAGATTGATTCAAAAATCTGGTTAAGAATGACATGTGATGATATAAGCTGAAAAGACTCCTTGGTTGTCTATTAAAATCATTTATTGATTTAAAAAAAAAGGACCCTATGGTGGTCTAGTCACAATCATCACAGGCTCATTCATTGTTTTCTTCCCCTACACATTTTAAGATGCACTACGTGACTATGCAAGGAATTACGTAATTATGGATGCATACATAATTACGAAGTTCAGTGCACGGAAACCACAGTAAGATTTATTATGTGTAAGAACCGATAGTGGCAACAATAACGAAACGTGAACAATGTATGGTGGACGCACCAATAACGCTTAATAGACTTGTATATAAGTGTCCCTCCTACATTGCAAGCTTGATGTTATTTAAAGTTACTAGAAGTTCAAGAACTCTAACCAGTGTTGTTTGGTCTTTTCAACTTCATGTTTCAAACTCTCACAAGTTTCCTCTAAATAAAATTTCGGGACGAAATTTCCTAAAGTAGGGGAGACTGTGACACCTGTGTCACTTCAATCGTCAAACAAATACCAAACTAATGAAATATTGTATTTCATACTTGGGACATGTATAAATATGTGTATCAATTGCACATATCAATTCTAGTTCGATTTCGGGCTCTAAATCGCTTTCTGGAAGGTTATACGCGCACCGATGCGTAAATATAACCAGTTTAATGCAACAAACACAACGGAACAGTGACATAGGGTTAACATACCTTAAATAACCTTTACATAACTTAGAAATAAGTTTTGGAGGCTTTGGTATGGCAAAATCAAGTTAATTCGCTTACAGGGACTAAATTTGACAAACTGCGAAAGTATGCCAATTTGAACTGTAACAGACACTCCGGAACATGACCATAAGTTAAACATACCATAAATATCCTTTACATAGCTTATAAATAGGCTTTGAAGGGTTCGGTGTGCTAAAATAAACTTTTGGGTCATTTAGGGACTAAAAGCGTCAAAAAGTGCATAAGTTTGCATCTTCGCGCACAACTTACATTCTGAATACATCCGGACATCCAAAAATTTATGTAAGCACTAAAATATTTTATTTTAATGTTTGGCATAAGAAAAATCCATTCGTCGTGTAATTTGGATCATTTTTGCGTCCGTTATGACTTCCGTCGTAATTAACCGAACAACGCAATCGTATGGCCAAACAAACCGATATCCAAGATATTTTTTAGCACATTTTAAGTTCCCTATACTTTAACTTCATTTTAGAGCTTTGAAATGGGGTTAACATGGCTTAAACGTGTCGAAAATGCATCGAAAACCAAGTTTGGAGCTGCAGGGACCAAAACTGTCATTTCAGCAAAGTTACTGGCTTACGGACCGTAAGCCCTCACCCTTACGGTCCGTAAGGACCTCCCAGAACCTCAGAATGTGGTTAACAGCTGGTTACAGCTGTTAAGCACTTATAAACCCAATGCCACATGTTAATCCCTGATGTTGGGGGGCCAATTTGGGTACCAAGGTGTTGCAACAAATGTAGGGATGAGATTGAAGCACGTTATTCGATAAACTATCTTAACGGTTCTAACATTCCTATAAATACCCAACCCATTCACTTACAAAACCCACAAATCTGATCTAAGAATGCTCTAAGTTGAAGCCATTGCTTCATACCTGAGCTACTTGGATCAAGATTAGCTTGCGGGGACCCTTTGTAAGTGTTCCTTCGTTCTTTTATCTCTTTTCGAGTCCGAAAGTCAAACTATGTTTGACTTTCTGCATTGACCAGTTTATGGTCAACGCGAAGTTCGTTTGAACTTCCTAACGTGAGCGTAATCACGATGGTTATAGTCCCTAGTGGCTATACCTACTGATTATCACGTTATCTAGTCTCAGTGACGAGTCGTAGTTTCGGCCAAAGCGTATCCTTGCGTATTTTGTAACCAAACTACTCTTAGGTATCAAAACCGTTTGTTTTGATACCAAACCTGTTTTCTAAACTTAGTTAAGCATGTTTTAACATGCTTAGCTCGTCACTTTTAGTTTAGTGCTTATATAGGGTCGTAAGGTAAGCGATCTAAACAATCGCTTATACTTTCGAACCCGACCCGTTTGGTCGATCATTAGGATCCGACCAAACACATTAGGTGACCATAGTATATAGGGAATAACCTTCCGAGGTTATACCTTATGGTCGCTTCGTTAATTAGTTGTATGATAGGTAGTTTATATGCCTTAGGTAAATTACCAAAATGCCCTTTTTACGCCAAAATTCATTTTAAGCATATGTAACATAACTTTTAACATCTAAACTGATTTGGCAACAATATTAGACATGTTAAGGCATATTTTACTTTTCATAGGACTGGTTAGCCGTTCCGAACGTGTTTTACGCGAACGACGCGTTAAAGTAGCATAAGCTACCTAAAAGGGTCGTAATGGGTCGTATGCACTTAGGTTAGGTTTCATTTTAGTATGTGGGCTTTGTTAAACCATATTACATGAGTTCCCATACTCATTTGGTTTACGAGCCCTCATTCTATCCGATCCTCTGATTTAGGTCCGGTTTATTAATGTAGTTACCTATATTAGGTACCGTTTGATTCCGTGATCTTCTAGCATTGCTTGGTGGTTATCCTAGGAGTATTTAGCAATCTCAAGTGAGTACATAGACCCCTCTTTTACTGTTTTCCAAACATTTTGGGGTGAAACACATGTGCCTACTTGTTACTTTCGTGCCTTTCATGTTTTCATATCATATGCTTGTTATGTTCATTAGTACATTTATAGTACATGATTTCATTATGTTTTTGCTATGTATGTCCTTTGTTGCATACTTAGTACATCGTTTTACATTATATTTTATGCTATGTATGTCCATTGTGTGCATACTTAGTACATTGTTTTACAATACATTTCACATCACATGCTATGTATGTTCATTTGTTGCATACTTAGTACATTTTTATTTTATAAAACCTCGATACCATGAATCTTAACTCCAAAACATTTGTTTAAGTAAACCCAAATTTTAAATCGTTTTGAAAGAAAACAGGAATGTTTTATATTGTTAGAAAAACCTTATAATATAAATTTGATTTGATAACCTTGCCCAAGTGATATAGACAACGCAACGATATATAATGTGTCACACCCCGACCACGTAAAACAACAAAACATGGCGGAAACGTTGGGAAGTGTTGTAACAGAATCATTGTTTCACAACCATGGATTAAATAATTTCGTTTTATTTCATTACTGAATACATTGTTTTATTACAAATCAAGATAAATACAAATATTATATTTCAAGTTTTAAAGTCGCTAAGGCACGAGTCCATCCTATGTATAGCATGAATCAACAATCATCACATAGCAGCACCCGAAACATGTGTAAAAATAGGTACGTCAGCATAAAAATGCCTGTGCGATACATAGCTTTTATTAATGCAGGATTCATGACTTATAAGTTTAAAATAATGTTTTTACAAAAATAGTCATGAACTTAAAAATGTTTTCTTTATAAATCATATAACAAGTGATAAGAAATCAGATGATATAAAAGAAAGATGTATAAATAAATAATTAAGTAAAATGAGTTTGTATAAAATATGTTTTGATAAAAAGGTTTGTAGTATACATAAAAATATACTTTGGTTTTAAGAAAGTCGAATAAGTAATGTATTAAAATATATTTTAGTTCCAAAATAATTAAACAGATAGTATATTAATTATACTTTAGTCGTCAAAATAATAGTTTTCAGTAGTATATCAAAAGTATACTTTGGTTTTATTAATAACATATTAAACTATGCTTTGGTTTTATAAATAACATATTAAACTATGCTTTGGTTTTATAAATAACATATTAAACTATGTTTTAGTAATTAACAAAATATATGTTGTTTTGTACAATATCACACATGAGAGCATATAAACTATACTTTTGGGAGTATAACAAAATATACAATAATAATGTGATTTTAGAATTCAACCATACCTTAGTGCATCAAACTACACCAATTGAGACTATAGAAATACCACAAAGGCAATCTCTATTTGGATAAAAATATCGGTTTCTGACATTCCATGACAACAGGAATGGGGTGTCTAATCCTATAGCGCTATATCATACTACCAATCGGTCTGGTGAATGTATAAAATAAGTACAATCCAACAATTAATTTTATAATATTTGAAAAATTAGTGTTTAAACCGTAAATAATCATTCAGTTTGTCAAAAGATAAGTACTAACATGTATAATTAATTTATACTTTGAAATTATGAACACATAACAAATAGGTACACATGTTTCACCCCAAAACATTGAAAACAGTAAAAGAGGGGACTATGCACTCACTTGAGATTGCTTAGAAGTCTTGAATAACAACCAAGCAAAGCTAGAGGGATCACGGAATCAAACGGCACCTAATATAGGTAACTATGTAAATAAACCGGACCTAAATTGGAAGATCGGATAGAACAAGGTTTCGTAGACCAAATGAGTATAGGAACTCATGTAATATGGTTTAACAAAGCCTACATCCTAAAACGGAACCTATCCTAAGTGCTTACGACCCGTTTAGGTAGCTTACGCTACTTTAACGCGTCGTTCGCGTAAAACGCGTGCGAAACGCCTAACTATTCCTATGACAAGTATTATATGCCTAAACATGTATAATTATGTTGCATAATCAGTTAAGTGACAAAAGTTTGGGTTACATATACTTAAATATCAATTATGCATAAAAAGGGCATTTTGGTCATTTTCCTAAGGCATATAAACTACCTATCATATAACTACTTAAACGAAATGACCATAAGGTATAACCTCGGAAGGTTATTCCCTATACAACTATGGTCACAAAATATGTTTGGTCGGATCCTAATGATCGACCAAATGGGTCGGGTTCGAAAGTCTAAGCAGTGGTTTAGACCGCTTATCTTACGACCCTACATAAGCACTAAACCTAAAGTGACGAGTTAAACATGTTAAGACATGTTTAACGAAGTTTAAAAACAAGATTGATATCAAGACAAAGGGTCTTGATACCCAAAAATAGTTTGGTTACAAAATACTCATAAATACGTATTTTGGCCGAAACTATGACTCGTCACTACACCTAATCAACGTGGTAATCAGTAGGCATAGTCACTAGGGACTATAATCATCGTGATTACGCTCACGTTGCGAAGTTCAAACGAACTTCGTGTTGACCATAAAATGGTCAAAGCTGAAAGTCAAACATTGTTTGACTTTCACGCTTAAAACGCGTAAAAGAACGAAAGAATACTTACAAGAGGTCCAAGAAATGGAAGTTTGATCTAATTATTCTCAGGTATGGAGTGTTAGAACTCCAACTTAGAGAACAAATCAGATGAAGGTGTGAATTGAAATGAAGTAGGGTGAGGTTTATATAGATTTCGTAGAACCGTTAGAATCATTTCTTGAAATCCGAGCTTCAATCTTGGCCCTCCATGTGTGCCCATGGTTTTAACATACTAGGGGCATCCAAAACCAGTCCATAGAATGGAAGAAACCATGTGCAAAACAATGGGATAGCTGGGTTTTATAAAAAATAAAGTTTGTTGTGCTGGAGAAGGCTTACGGACCGTAAGCATGTCCATACGGTCCTTAAGGACCTGACTTGCTGGCAGAAACTTTCACTAATTGGCAGAACAGGCCCCTGCATCTCCAAACTTGATTTTTGATGCGTTTTGGCACTGCTAATACCCGTCAAACCCATTTTTAAGCTCCATAAGGATGTTATAACATGGGGAACATGAAATATGCTCAAAAACATCTCGGATGTCGGTTCGTTTGGTCGTACGGTTGCGTTGTTCGGTTAATTACGACGAAACACGAACGGACGTGAAAAATGATCCAAATTATGCGACAAATGGAATTTTATCATGCCAATCACTAAAATAAAATATTTTAATGATTACATAAATTTTTGGATGTCCGGATATTTTCAGAACGTAAGATATGCGCGAAAATGCAAACTTATGCACTTTTTTACTCTTTTAGTCCCTAAATGACCAAAAAGTTTATTTTTGCGCACCAAACACCTCAAAGTCTATTTCGAAGCTATACAAAGAATATTTAGGGCATTTTTAACTTATGATCATGTTCCGGAATGTTCGTTACATTTCTGCTTTATTTTTGACAAACCAAAGTGGAAAGCTGATCTTCAGATTTGATTTGGAGCAGATGCAGGAAGTTTCTGAACTGGAGGATAAGTCGTGAGCTTAACATGATAAGTTTGTGAAATTTGAAAAGTTAAAGCAAGTTCATTAATTTGAAACTTGTAAATTTTCAAAAAATGTTTGAACAAAATGTCAGTGTGAATTTAGTCCCTTTCGCAGTTTGTCAAATTTACAAGTCCAACTTAAAATTTACAAGTTATGAATCAGCATACTTTCGCAGTTTGTCAAATTTAGTCCCTATAAGCGAATAAACTTGATTTCGACACACCAAACCATCCAAAACTTATTTCTAAGTTATGTAAAGGTTCTTTGAGGTATGTTAAGCCTATATCACTATTCCAGAGTGTTTGTCGCATTAAACTGATTATGTTTTACGCATCAGTTCGCATATAACCTTCCAGAAAGCGGTTAAGAGCTCAAAATCGAACAAGAATTGATATGTGCAGACGATACACATATTTATACAAATCCCAAGTATGAAATACAATATTTCATTGGTTTGGTATTTGTTTGATGGTTGAAGTGACACAGGTGTCACAGTCTCCCCTACTTTAGGAAATTCCGTCCCAAAATTTATTTTTAGAGGAAACTTGTGAAGACAACTGTGATGGTTTCGCTTTCGAATGAATCCCTCGAACCCTAAGTAAAACTCTGGGCCATGTTTATATTCTTAGCGAAATTGTCAACTATCAAAGTGAAGTCCTTGTAGTAACAAAACATGGAGTTTCGAACTATGGACAGGAGAACGTTTCTTATGAATACTATCATAGGAAACTTGTGTGTGCTCGAAATCAGAGTAGGAGAGTGTAAAATAACATTGGTCAAGGTTCAGGACTTCTAGTAACTTAAATAACGCTACGCTCGCAATGTAATAAGGAACACTTATATATAGGAAGTACCAGCGGCGTATCCACCATGCCCCTTTATACATTGTTCCCGTTTCGTTATTCTCATCACTATAGGTCTTTAACACATGACAAAACTTGTTGTGGTTTCTGTGCACTGAATTCCATAATTATGTATGCATCCATAATTACGTAATTCCTCGCACAGTCCGCACAGTTCATTTCATAATGCGTAGGGGAAAAATCAATTGAATAATCATGAAGTGACTTGATTTGACCACCAAAGGATCTTTTTAACTAGATCAACGAACGATCTTTTTAACTAGAACAACACATGATCTCCTTAACTAGATCATCGTACGATCTCCTTAAATAGACCACTTAAGGGATCTTTTCAGTTATATCATCACATGATATTCCTAACCAGATTTTTAAATCAATCTGTTTAGCTAGACCACTCAAGGGGTCCAATTATAGAATAGTACTTCATAACCCCAAGGGACTTAACTACAACGTAGAAGTCCACTAAGGATTTAAGATAGTACCTTTAGATATCCTACTATGAATCCCTCATATGAGATATGGAAGATTCTATGAGGATTTGGATAATGAATATTCGGATTACACAAAAACACAAGACATAAAGAAATCACATAAACACATAATCACATAATTGTTTAACTTGATCTTTAATTTGTTATCTTTGGACACGGATATTTAAAGCACACCAGGAATCCAATCCATGTATTTCATTTGGCACTTTAAACATAAGAATCTAACTATGAAGATAGGAAGATCTTAATAGAATTCATCTTTGTTTCTTAACAAGAAATGAGTATTTAAGATTTTTGGGGAGATCACAAGTGATCATAAAAATGACAGAACCACACGAGTAGTTTGTCTTGGTGTCGGCGTCGAAGGGTTGTATCAAACATTCACATAATCGTATCAGTTTCGTAAAATAAAAATTGAAACAACAAATTTTATTTATATAACAACTGAGTCGATTCAAACATCAAAAGATAACAACCTAGGAATTTCAAAAGACTAATTGTTCACTGCTGCATCGTTGTTCGCATTTGCCTCGTTTATGTTAAACACTCGTCCACGCGCTGGATTTACGTTAACAAGTCTTGGGAAATTTTTGCGGTAGTGAGTAAGGTCACCACAGTTATAACACGACCCAGGTGGAAACCGTGCTTGAACAGCAGCAGGATTTGCAGCAGCTTGGTTTTGGTTGGCATAACGGCAGGTATTGATCAAATGTCCCAATCGGCCACAGTGGGTACATTTGTGACACTGCACTTGCTCCAGATGATGACGGTTGCATTTGTTGCACAAAGGTGCTGTACCAACATAATTTTTCCTTTTACGAGGTTGTGCTGGCTGGTTTGGTGCAACCTGATTGTTCTGAGCAGTTATGGCACAGTTTTGAGAAGCCTTGCGCTTCTTCTTCTTGGGTGTCTCGACCTGTTTTTCCTTTGGTTTAACTTGTGCAGTCTTATCAGATGGTCTTGGGTCGCCATTTCAAAAAAGCTTACCCTTCCTGATGTGGGATTCAGTCAGGGTGGCAGACAATTCAATGGTCTGTCTGACAGTAGTAGGGTTGCTGCCAGTAATGATATCCTGAACTAAGTCAGGAAGACCATCAATGTACTTTTCAATCGCCTTCTCCACAGGCGTAACCATGGCAGGACACAACAGGCTCAGTTCCTCATAACGATCAGTATACGCTCGGTGTTCACCACTGTCTTGCTTTAAATCCTCGAATTCCCTTTCCAACGCCCTAAGCTCATGACGAGGACAGAACTCCTTCATCATTAGAGCTCGAAGCTCTTCCCAAGTTTGAGCTAGTGCCACATCAGCACCCCCATCATGCATCACCCCATTCCACCATGTAAGAGCACGCTTCTCGAACACACTGGATACAAACTCAACCTTACGCTCATTCGGACATTGCACATGCCTGAATGTGCTCTCCAAACTTTCGAACCATTGCAGGAGCGCGGTTGCTCCTTGAGACCCAGAAAACTTCAAAGGTTTAACAGAGTTGAAGGTCTTGAAATTACACTGAGCATTGTTGTTGTTATTGTTGTTGTATAACTGATGGATCTCGGTTACTATGCCCGGAAGCACAGCAGCCATTTGCTGAGCGACAAGGGGTGCAACTTCTTCATTAGTTTGAGGCTGTGCTTCTCGTCGAGGAGGCATTGTCTAAAAAGAACAAGAAAACATGAGGGGAAACAAGTGAAATGGCATTGGGTAAGAATAGGATGTTGCAATTACCGACCAAAAAGCATGGGTGATGGTCATCTGTTTGAACCATGAAGCAAACAAACGACACACAAAAGCTGAATCAAAGTAAATAGGTCCCTATAATGTATCGCGAAGACATGCTTTAGCCTATAAGTGGACACTCACCCCAAGAGTTCCCAGGTAAGAGTGACTGGTCCTATTATGTGGATTTGTACGAACATTCTAGCATTAGACAGAAAACTCAGGATACAGGCATCCACCCTTCCAGATTGCACGTGTTCACATTATAAGACCCAAACTTTGACGGGATTTTGAAAACTTAGAGGGTTCAAAACCTTATAATAAATCATCCTAGAACAGATGATTAGTTTTCAAAGCGGATTCGAAATTTGTGTTCTTATTTTGGTTGTCACCTAAAGATAGGCGATGGTATTGCTTTAAAACTAAACACAAGATAACTTGTGTTAGGGTCCTAGGAAGGTTATAGTCTAGGTCAAAGCATTACTAATAACCTAATTCCCTATAACCATTGGCTCTGATACCAACTTTTCTGTCACACCCCGACCACGTAAAACAACAAAACCTGGCGGAAACGTCGGGGAGTGTTGCAACAGAATCATTGTTTCACAACCATGGATTAAATAATTTCGTTTTATTTCATTACTGAATACATTGTTTTATTACAAATCAAGATAAATACAAATATTATATTTCAAGTTTTAAAGTCGCTAAGGCACGAGTCCATCCTATGTATAGCATGTATCAACAATCATCACATAGCAGCACCTGAAATATGTGTAAAAATAGGTACGTCAACATAAAAATGTCTGTGAGATACATAAGTTTTATTAATGCAGGATTCATGACTTATAAGTTTAAAATAATGTTTTAACAAAAATAGTCATGAACTTAAAAATGTTTTCTTTATAAATCATATAACAAGTGATAAGAAATCAGATGATATAAAAGAAAGATGCATAAATAAACAATTAAGTAAAATGAGTTTGTATAAAATATGCTTTGATAAAAAGGTTTGTAGTATACATAAAAATATACTTTGGTTTTAAGAAAGTCGAATAAGTAATATATTAAAATATATTTCAGTTCCAAAATAATTAAACAGATAGTATATTAATTATACTTTAGTCGTCAAAATAATAGTTTTCAGTAGTATATCAAAAGCATACTTTGGTTTTATTAATAACATATTAAACTATGCTTTGGTTTTATAAATAACATATTAAACTATGCTTTGGTTTTATAAATAACATATTAAACTATGTTTTAGTAATTAACAAAATATATGTTGTTTTGTACAATATCACACATCAGAGCATATCAAACTATACTTTTGGGAGTATAACAAAATATACAATAATAATGTGATTTTAGAATTCAACCATACCTTAGTGCATCAAACTACACCAATTGAGACTATAGAAATACCACAAAGGCAATCTCTATTTGGATAAAAATATTGGTTTCTAACATTCCATGACAACAGGAATGGGGTGTCTAATCCTATAGCGCTATATCATACTACCAATCGGTCTGGTGAATGTATAAAATAAGTACAATCCAACAATTAATTTTATAATCTTTTAAAAAATAGTGTTTAAACCATAAATAATCATTCAGTTTGTCAAAAGATAAGTACTAACATGTATAATTAATTTATATTTGAAATTATGAACATAACAAATAGGTACACATGTTTCACCCCAAAACATTGAAAACAGTAAAAGAGGGGACTATGTACTCACTTGAGATTTCTTAGAAGTCTTGAATAACAACCAAGCAAAGCTAGAGGGATCACGGAATCAAACGGCACCTAATATAGGTAACTATGTAAATAAACCGGACCTAAATCGGAAGATCGGATAGAACGAGGTTTTGTAGACCAAATGAGTATAGGAACTCATGTAATATGGTTTAACAAAGCCTACATCCTAAAACGGAACCTATCCTAAGTGCTTACGACCCATTACGACCCGGTTAGGTGGCTTACGCTACTTTAACGCGTCGTTCGCGTAAAACATGTTCGGAACGCCTAACTAGTCCTATGACAAGTATTATATGCCTAAACATGTTTAATTATGTTGCATAATCAGTTAAGTGACAAAATCTTTTACTTGTGTTAAACTTTGGTTTGACTTGTTATTCACATGCCAGTATATACGTTAATCTTGATAACTAGGTTTGCCATGTGGATTGTTCATTGTTCATTTGTTTATACTTATATGCTAGTACACCAAACTTGTATACTGGCCAATACTTTTGTATTGAACTATACTTTTAAAACATGTTGCAGGATTATGATGATGATGATGATGATGATGATGATGATGCACGGAACTTAGTAGGATGCCTAGAATCGTATTTTAAACTTTGTATACTTGTTGTATTGTACTTCGTTTTTGTGACAACCCGCACTAAACCAGGTATCCGTACGACTTAACTAATGATTAATTACTGCTTAATTACTGTGCTTGCTTGAACTTGTGAATAAACTGCTACTTGAACACTGATACATGTACTTACTTGCATCATACTTTACTTATCGTCACTACATTATTTACATGCTGAACCCTAGTGACAACCATGATGCACAAAAAGCACAGTAGCACAATAGCGGATAACCTATTGAACATGCTGATAAAGCCAGCATCAGGCAGACACTGCCTCTAAGGCCTGTAAGAGCCTGAAATATTTTGCTACACTAGTGGTGAGTGTAGGGATACAAGGGTTGTAGAACTGCATCTCTAGGAATAAGTCACAATGACTGGATGTGCCTAAAACGTACTCTAAAGTACAAAACTCAGCACTTTACACAATAATTCAGCTTTTAGCTAACTAGTAAAGTGCCAAAACATGAGAAAAATATTGCTAGACACTTTCCAAAGTGTCAGGAATGAGTCGTGTCACTAAAAAGAGTATTAACGACACTTTAAAAGCTTTGTTAACGCTTTAACGGATTACTATCCAACCAAACAACCGGACTATACCCGGAACGTGAAAATATTGTTATTTTCATTATTTATCTTTTTCTGAGCCAGTTAGGGTCCCTGAGTACCCTAACACCCATTATAACGCATGACACACAACTAACCAAGTTAACTACTTAACTAACTTGGTTTAACCTAACTAATAAGTAACTAACACTTGGAATTGAACTAGTACCCCCCCCCCCCCATCCTAACCGTCCCCAACTAAGAGGGGACACACCATGTACTAAACTTGATTATTTTAATCATTCATGTTTAATATCTAGATAGCATATTAACCTTTGGTTAATACACACTCTAATTGCCTATAAGATCAAACTTAAACCCACATGATCATTCCATCACTCAACTCACAACACACACACTCCCCCTCTCCTTGCAAGCTTTCGGCCGAACCCCCCTACAAGCACCCATCCAATTTCGAGTTCCATCTTGCAAGTTCCAACATCATACAAGTGTCGAGGGTCGTATACAAGGAGCCTTGGAGCAAACGGAACGCGAAGGACCTCTTTATCTTGCTTTTATCCACGCCATTTTCGTCAAGATTCTTCCCTAGCCTCGAGCTAGTGGTATGTTGCTTAGAACACCTTCTCAATCTATTCTAAAGTGGTTAAAAGGATTTTTATCGGTTAAAACTCGTTAACATGCAAGATGATGCTTTAAAGTTTACTAAAAACACTAAAAATAGTGGTTAAAAGCTTATATGTTGTGTAAATGATGTAGTATTCGAAATGTATGATTATTTAGGCCCGATCTATGATGTGGTAGCTCGGATCATCATTTAACCCGGTTTGGTAAGATCATGGATCTTAACATAAGCTTGTTTTGAATAATACAAGGGTTAAAAGGTGAAACTCTACCACACGCGAATCATGAACTTGTGTAAAAGAGTTTTACTTGTGAAATTGTGTTTAAAACTAGCAGATCTACGCATCTGCAAGTGGTATTTTCAAAGAACCACGTATTAAAGAAATCATGTATTTTAAAAGATGGATTTTACACTAACACGCATGATTTTTATAAACCACAAGTGTGTAAACACTTGTGAAATGAAAAGATCCGACAAAATAACAGTTTTTGTAAAAGATGACGGGAAGTTGTAAAGATGGATTTTCTCTAAAAACGAGGTTTTTTACAAGATCAAATTACCTTATATGAAGATCTACTAAATTTAAGGGGATGTACACCACAGTTTTGGGAAAACTGCAAGTTCATGTAATTTTTGGCAATTTACACATATGTTGATTTGTTGTTGTGCTGAAAGTTGTTCTGATCACATAAAGGAAATTGTTGAGTTGATTTGTTAAAGAAAATGATACGCTTGAAAGCGTGGCCACCTCCAGTTACAGAGGAAACTCTGGCGAAATTTTTCTAAAAACCTAACACTTAGAACTATTTACACTACAAGTGTTAGAATTACTTTTGGCATGTTTTCAAAATATAAAATTTCGCCATGACTTTATTTACTAAATATTCGGAGGTGGGATTTTCACAAAATTTAACGTGATAAATATATATTTTCACACACTGTTTATGATTATTTTGTGAAAATACATAGATATTATTTTTAGAGTAAAAATAATATTTACGAACGTTAACGAATCCAAAATAATACGAACGCTTTCACCATAAATATATAAGTTACACCGGTAAGTATATTACCACTCAATTGTTAAAACGTAACTTACGCACTTACGGAAATATTTATGAACGCGTATTTTAACAACGTATTATTGGAGAAAAATTATGTGAAATGAAAATATAATATCTTTGAGAAAAATACTTATATTTTGGAATTGGAAATATATATATATTAAGTGAGACTTAATGATATAATTTGAACGCACATGTATTGAATCCCCCATCCTTGGGAAGGAGATTAACTACCAAGTATATACAGAATGTAAACACGAAATAGTTGTCTAACTATTTCCCAAAGACTTAAACTATAAAGCTAAGGCACGGCCGTCCGTCTAATAGAAATTAGCACCTGTAGGTCGTCGCACAGCTGCGTGAGCAGGAGATACTTGGTAGAGACGCTTCACTGTGAGTTCATGTCCCCCTTTTCTCTAACTGTTTTCAGTTTTCTTAACTGCGGGGGTGAAATACATGTTACTTTGATTACAAGTACTTTATACATGGTATGGTTAGCGTAAGGAGGTTTACTACTTAGATCATGTGAGTGGGTAAGCAGAAACTGGAGACCATTAATCCTCATTGTAGGACCGAGGGACGTAAGCGGTAGATCTATCTGGGTGTAGGGAGCCAAACTCTAGGTCCAACAGAACGGACCTCAGAGAGGCCCAACAGAACGGCCTTGGAGTGACTTTGTACCCAACGCGAAATCTGCTAGGTTTGAGTCTTCCTACTTGCACTTCACACATACTAATGGCCTTGCAAACCATTGGTGATCTCTTTTTCCTTACACTGCTACATACCAGGGAATGTTTATACTTACAAGTGTTTTACATACTCACTTACACATGAACTCGCTCAACATTATTGTTGATTTTTCAACTTACATGTATTTCAGGAAATTAAAGATCTGGCGCGGTATGTTATGTTTTCCCGCTGCATAAGGGTTCCAAGGTCATCCCAGTTTAGGAAATGTGACTCTTTCCTGGACAAGTCACAAATCTTAAACTGCGTTTATTTCATGTTTATGTTTTTCAAGACAATGTTTTATGTTATGATGTTGTAAGTCTCTAAGACAATGGTATGTTACTCTGGTTTTAAAACTTAATCAAATGGATGATCTTGCATGATTTTATTTCATATAGCTTTGTTATGGTTAAGCTATGGTATTAAGAAGTCACACCAAATTAACCACGCTTCCGCAAAGCCAGGGTGTGACAGCTTGGTATCAGAGCTCTGATCATAGCGAACTAGGATTCATTCATTC
>JARYGA010005911.1:0-25231 GCA_030545235.1 Helianthus tuberosus
CGATCTGATTACTTATAACACAAAACTAAACTAAATTCAACCACCTAATAGATCAAAATACTAGATCAGAAACCCTAGAAGTGAGATGTGAACCAAATCAACACAATTAATCACAACAAACAGTATATAATAATAACAATTTGAAACGAACGGTGAACAATTAGATAACCTCAGATCTGGTGTTGATGTGGCTGACGTCAGCAGCGACACCAGGAGTACCGGCGATATCGTAAAGAGAGAGGCTGGAAACGAGAGGGTTTAGTTTCATGAGGAGTGAGAGCGGCTGTCCGATGCCGCCGGCGGCACCTAAGATGGCGACCTTGCGCTCCGGAGCGGACTCCGATGAGTAGCTCCGGCGGAGAACAGTGGAGGATTTAAGTGAAGATTGGATGGATCTCAACATAGTTGTCCTCATTGTTGCTCTGTGGTTGCAGGGTTTTTTCTAGAGAGAGAGTGAATGTTGATGGAGGATATTGAAAATGAGCCACTACTCTTGGTTTTAAAGCTACTTGGGAGAAAAGTAGTTGATAAAGTTGCAATAATGGTCCTTCGTTTATTATTTGATCTTCATTTTTGTATATCTACCAAAAAGTTGTAAAATTGTATAGAACTGATTTACGTAAGAGCATTCATATTGGAGTCTCTATATAAGGGTGGAGGGTATGGTTAGTCACTCTAGGGTGATTAAGTGATTCTCTACCCAATAATATTATGACATGTCAACTCCCCATTCCACTCCCCATTTTGCACTAGGGTCTGTTTGGTATTGGGTAATGGAATGGACAGAGGAATGAAATGGACGAGATAATGGAATGGATGTGGTAATGGAATTATCATTACCATTCCATGTCTTATTTGTTTACCATGTATGAATGAAATGAACAATTACTTTTTGTTGTTTGGTATGCGAAAAAAGATGAAGGAATAAAATCAGATGGCGGTGGTCAGTGATGGGCGATGATGGGAGGTGGTGCTAGGTGTCAGTTGTAGCGGCGACGATTGGCGGTGGTGGTGGGTGGAGACGACGGCGGATGGTGACAACGGTGGTGGTGGTGGATGACGGTGGAGGTAGGTGGCGGCGGTGGCGATGGTGGTGGCAGGGGGTGGTCGGAGGTGGTAGCAGCGGCGACGGTGGTCGGAGGTGGCGGTGGGTGGTGGCGGTTGATAGTGGTGGCTGCGGTGGGTGGCGGCGGCGATCGAAGGTGGCAGTGGCAAGGGTGGCGGCGATGATCGAATGTGGGTGGTGGCGATGACCGGAGGTGGCAGTAGCGACAGTGGGTGGCGGCGACGGCGGTGGCGAGGACAAAGGTGGGTGGCGGCGGTAGGTGGTGGCAGCGGCGGTGGCGGGTGACGGCGGAGGTGGGTGACGGTGGTGGTGGTGTGTGTGTGTGGTAGCAACAGTGGTGGGTTGTGGTGTTGTTAATGAAGGGTGAAGAGGGAATGAAATGGAAAAAAAACAGGGGGGATGGATGGAATGATTTTGATGGAATGGAATACATTTTGGAATGGACGATTCCATTCCATCGACCAACCAAACACTCTTTCATTCATTCCCTCACAATGGTCCATTCCATTCCACCTCTCATTGATGCATACCAAACGCTACCTAGGTATGGTTAATCACTCTAGGGTGTTTGAGTGATTCTCACTTTTGATTGGTTGTTCTCTCCTCTCTCTCCTCTCTCTCTCTCCTCCATCACTCTTCAATCACTTCGGTGATTACACACCGTTTTTTGTCACCTCTCACTCACTCATCGAAACACTTTATCACACCCCAACCGATGGCGGAAACATCGGGGCATGGCACTGAGCGAAACAGATTGTCCAAAAGTTTCCATAACAACTATCATTACCAATTAATTAAACAACATGTCTCATACCATGTCTTAAAAGATAAAATAATTATTACAGAAAAGATCTAGTCAAATTGTTCTGTTTCGACAACTCGGATTTTTATTACAGACAATTGTTTATTGGTTTCTAGACCTTCCCTAGCCTCAATTTCATCACCGCAAAACAAAGCATCCTAGCAACTTAAGCACCTGTCACATACGTTAAAGTAAAAGTCAATACACATAGTGTAAAGGTGAGCATACAAGTTTGATAATAGCATATAGAGTTCGAAAGCGTTACGCATAACCAGCACGTACACAGTGTAAAATGAGGCATGTTGGTTATCGACATGAACCTATCGATACCAATGACTGCGGGTTGACTGCCCAAAGCAGTTCGCGATACATACTCACCACTGTGAGCCATGTATGTAATTGTCCTTAACAACCCCCGAGTGAAACGGGTGCTGAGTCCAAACTAATAGTACTATCGTTGCTAAGCCAGGTAGACAGCATTCCATGTGTAAACATAACAAACAAGCATTCATTAAGTCACGTATACATGCGATAGCGGTTAGCGTTTAAAGTATTGTGTAGTGTGTTCGATGTGATTTTGTATAAGTAACGTATGTAACACCCAAAAGTGCGTAAAGCAAAAAGGGATCGAGTATACTCACAGCGATTGATGGATTGAAGGGAGAGCTAGAGAGTAGGGTTAGCCTGAACAGATTGATAGCATAACGCTGAGCGACGCGTAAAACGATGCAAAGTGCAAGTGAGTCAGACAGCAGTTCGATCGGATGGTAATCCGATCGGACAACCAGTCGTGCAAGTGGTAGTCCGTTCGGACGGTTGTCCGGTCGGATGACTGTTCGAGTGGATTGTTTCTTCCCTTGAGAAGGATGTGTTTGTGTATGATGGTTTGACTTTTGAAGTTTTCGTTGTAGCATTTAGAAAACATAGAAGTATCTCTACCTTTCAGGTCGATCGATCGAACGACTATTCGATGGGGCGACAATCCGATAGGTTGGGCACTTCAGCGTGAACAAGTTCACAGTAGGTTGTCACTCGATCGGACGGTTGTTCGATCGGGTGGCATTCCTTGTGCATTGAACATGTTTGAAAATTGTTTAAGTGTTGTAGTTTCGAAACATCACATAATCGGATGGTCGGTCGATCGAGTGGTAGCTCGATCGGACAGCAATCCGTTCGGTGTTCCAAAACTCTTGGGGGTTGATTTGAAAACTATGGTGGGACCTAAGTGCAAGTCGTCTGGGTGGGCCGATCGTTCGGATGGCGGTTCGATCGGACAACAGTCCGATCGGACGGCGCTCCGTCCTGGTCAACCTGTTCGTCTTACACTTGGTTGTTTTGATTGTTTGTCGTTTTATCGAGATGTGTTGATAACGTGCTAACCAACAGAACCCCATCCTAAGCTCTAACGACCCGATTGAACAAGAACCACCCAAGTTCAGTCAGTCCACCGGTCCAAGACGATTGTTCTTGGTTAACCCGGAATCGATAATCTCATGGATAGAATACGGATCTTGAACCAACACAACCACAATAATGACTAGTAAGCCGGCACAAGTTCTGATTCTATCGGTTTTGAATGCATTGAGTGTAAAAGAGTTAAAAGAAAGTTGGAAAACATTCTCTCAATCCTTTTCACCATGAATATGTTTAGAGCTATGAAAGATCTTTGTTTGTTTATGTGGAAATCGGTTAGATCCAACTTGTTCTTGGCGGATTGAGGCCAAAACATGAAGTTCTTCAAGAACACATGATGAGGTCATCCTAGAACACATTGATTCTTGATGATTTCACGGTTAAAAGTTAATATTCAAAAGATAGAAAGGTGTAGGAGTGCGTGTAGATTAAGGAAGTACAAGATTTAGGACGAGATCTTACCGGAATTGCGAGAAATCAGAGAAAAGCAAGGTGAGAGCGCTGGTCGGACGTCAGTTTCCAGAAGTGGAAAGAATGAAAGTGACATGGGGTATTTATAGGGTTACCCAAAGTGGAAAGGAGTGGAGAGGGGCTGGTCGATCAGTTAGGCAGTCCGATCGGTCAGCTGTCCGATCGAGCAGTTGCTCGATCGATCGGCTGCTCGATCGACTGGCCGCCTGGTCGATCAGTCACCTTGTTTGAGTGTTCGGTGCGACGAGTTTTGATGTTTCGATTGCGATTGCGAGCGTTGCGATGTAATAAAGTTTCCTAGTCAAATTACTTTTAATCCCAACTACTATATCAACATACAAGCATCCTTATTTCGTATTAGTTTAGCGTTTGCGATTCGATTGCGATTGAGTTTGATTGCGATTCGATTGATTACCACACATAACATAAGTAAACATGCACAGGTAACACATAAGGCACACACACACGTATATCAATAACCAAAATGCGTAATTCGAGTTGCGAGTGAGATTGTGATAGCGATTAAGTGATTAGAACATGCGATAAATAGCGATCAATATGCGATTATTAATAGATACTCCACATAATACAATCAACGCGATAATATAATAGACTAACTATGAGTCAAAGAAGTCAAAACAGGAATTGAGCAAGGAGAGACAGATCGCAATTAGTAATCTTTTCTTCCTTTGACTTCAATCTTGACTTTGACTTTGACTTCCGAAACACGGGGTGTTACACACTTCAACATCAAGGTATGGTCACCGCTCAGTGACTCCCCCTCCCCGCTTAACTCCATGCAAACCATACCCCCCCCCCACCCTAATATAGTGGAAATAATAAAAAATTCACTATGTTGGAATTTTTATAATAAATACTAAATTGCACCTTTATATTTAGAGATTTATATCTAGTTTTTTATATTTTTATTGCAAATGAGTAGGAAAAAGAAAAAAACAATAAAATAATAGGTTGTTTGTTTAGCTCTTAATGGGGTTCCTAATGGTTAGACATCTTACTGGTTCAACACTTAATGGCTCAAACTGTTTGTTTTGCGAGTAGATGTCTGAATGGTTCAGAAATTTGCCTCTGGAAGGTTAAGCTTTATACTGAGTCTAAATGGTTAAGACCAATAATAATCTGAATTGGTCAGGCATTTGCCTCTGAACGGTTAAGCATTATACTGACTTTTAATGGTTCAAGACATCTTACTGGTGCAGCACTTAATGGTTCAGACATCTTACTGGTTCATCACTTAACGATTCAGAAGTTTCCAAACAGCCCCTAAGTGTTTGTAACTAAGATAGAAATTTAGATAGATAGTTGGATGTGAGAGGTTTTTGTAGAATAAACATAATTTATAGAAAAATATGTTTTTTAGTAAATTATATAGATGGAGATTAAGGCTCAAATACAAGAGCATTCACAATAACTTCTCTATCTCCATCCACATAATTACACAAAAATTCACTATATATTCTTTTTTTTTTATTAAATAGCATTTTTTATATATTTATTATTACTTTTTCTATCTCTTCCACTCACAACCACTTTCAAATAATAATATTAAAAAATAAAGGCAAATTGGATTTAAATAATCCCAACTCACTGTTATTGGCCAATAATAATCCCAACTCATTTAATCACCAATAATAATCCGAACTATTCACTTTTGTTTGTAAAATACTCCCAGTTAAAAAAAACACTAACTAGGTTAAAAAATTGCTGATGTGGCATCTGATGTGGCCCTTTTAGCTGATGTGTCATATGACGTGGCAGTTGATGTGGCATTTTTTGATGACGTGGCAGCTGATGTGGCAGTCTACGTGGCATTTTCGATGACGTGGCATCTGATGTGGCAATCTACGTGGCATTTTTGATGACGTGGTAGCTGATGTGGCAGTCTACGTGGCATTTTTCAATTACGTGGCAGCTGATGTGGCAGGTGACGTGGCAAGCCACATCAGCAATTTTTTAACCTAGTTAGTGTTTTCTTAACTGGTAGTATTTTACAAACAAAAGTGAATAGTTCGGATTATTATTGGTGATTAAATGAGTTGGGATTATTATTGGTCAATAACAGTGAGTTGGGATTATTTAAATCCAATTTGCCAAAAATAAAAGCGTGGAAATAGTGTCTCTTCAAATATACAGATGAAAAGTAAAATTTTATATTTCATTCACTCACAACCATGGGCGTAGGATAGTTGGGGCGAGAGGGGGCGGCCGACCCCCCGAACTTTTCGCTCAGTAATGGAGAGTATATAGTTTCCGTATAGAAATTTTTGGATATATATGTTTTTGATCCCTTGGTTTTATAGAAATATTTTGGTATAAACGTTTTCGATCCCCGGTCAGAAATTTCAAGATTTGCCACTGCTCACAACCGCTTTCTAAAACATACAAAACTCGCTTACATATATATACAGAACATGCTATGAATGTTTTAAAAACTATATAGGAATTTAAAGAGGTATGGTCCCAATCCCTTGCCTACATAGCAAGGACCACACCACTTTTTAATCCTACATGGCGTCTGCATCAGCAAGCAAATCCAGAAGCTTCTGGAATACGTCAAGGTGGCACCAAAGATGCTCCTTCCGACATAAAGGACAATACGTGTCACCACCCATCAAGCGCCATATAGGCCAGCAGCGAATCAAGGAGCAGACCCGACAACAGCAGTACGATGTTTTCAGCATGGACGAATATGGGCGCGCCACGTGTACCACTATCCTGACCACAGCAGAGGAGACCAAGAGGATATTCCCCCCTTGGTCGGATAGCTGGCGAGGTCGCACCACCCTCTATCACCCTCCGACTATAAATAGGACCCTCCATCATTCAGGTTAAATCATCCTATCCTCCACACTCTCACTCTTAACACACACTGTTTTATCTCCTCAGAACAGAACTTATTCTCACGCCAGAGCCCGGTTAAGAGGGAAACCTCCATATTCCCCTCTTAACGAGCTAACGGTGTTGTTGTTTTGCAGGACCTGCTGTTTGGCGAGCAACGAAGGAGATTAAACCCCACAAAAGAGACAAACAGGCTAGTTTCACCACAGGTGTTAACCAGTGTTTCATCATTGGCGCCCACCGCAATTTTTGCAAACCTTTTTCATCTCCTTTTCGTTTAAAATACTCTTCCAAATGGTTGAAACAAACCCTTCCCACCAAGTGGACGGAGACGTTTCTTCCTTTGAGCTCGTTTCGGACACTGCGCACGTCCAAAGGGGCTAGAGGAACGAAATTATCCAAGAAGGGCAAATGAACAATGATTTTCCTAGTATCTTTGGGAGTGCATCCAGGGTTGTTAGCCAAACTACAACTGGTGCCACGTTCCAAACTCCACCTAGGATCATCACCCAAACTACAAACGGAGCCACTTTCCAACCTCCGTCGGGGGGTACTCCAACAAACACCTCCACCAGTGCAAACACAAAGCCATGGAGCTGGCCCCTCGGCTCCATCGGATCAAACACAACTGAACTTCTCTGCACTACTAGGGCTACCCGAAGGAAAAACTCTGGCTTCCTGGTATGCCGAACAAATGGCGTCTATAAACCTTGTTTACACACAGCTCAGCGCGCAGCAAGCTTTGCTCCAAGCACAAGCCAACCAGTCCACGTTTGTTACCCCACCGCAAAGGCCTTTGAGTGCTCACATGCCTCAACAGGCTAATGCATTCAACTTACGCCCTGAATCAGCACCTGCACCAAACATCAGAAGGCCGAGCGCGCACGACACGCACGATACTTACGGTGAAACAGAATGCAATTATGTGCAGTATTCTCACCCACAAAGAAAGACAGTGCAAACTCGTTTAGGTCCGCGCAATATGAACGACGAGTGGGACAGTTATAAGGAAGAAGACGACGCAACGTACAAAGAAAGCACAGTGTTCAGCAGGTTACAACCAGAACACGAGGCGTATGTACCCCGTAAACGCGCAGGGTACAATCTAAAAGCAGAGCATGATTACACACTGAGCTATCGCCCAGATGGCATAGCCGAAAATTCAAAGTTCGTTAAAAAGATCGCAATGGCCGATATAGACAAGACGAAATTGCCACACAACGTAGGCAAATACAATGGCTTGACTGACCCCGATGACCACCTCCAGGTCTTCAATGGCGCAGGGTTAACAGGTGGATGGAGCTTACTAACATGGTGCCATCTTTTCGCGCAAACCTTCGTTGGCGCAGCGCGCGTTTGGTTCGACAGCCTGCCAACAGGAAGAATTAAGTCATGGATCGATTTTCGAGACAAGTTCCTTGCTCACTTCTCACAACAGCGCAGACATACCAGAGATCCGGCTGATTGTCTGAATATATATCGAAAAGACCATGAAAGCGTGGAAGATTTCATTACAAGGTATAACAAAGAATGTTTGGAGATTGGCGATGTGGGCGAAAAGATGATGTGCGCACATTTTATGAGGGCAGTTAAATGCGACGACTTGATCAAGCGAGTGAAAGGAAGAGATGGAGGCCCCAAAGATTGGGAAACCTTCATTGAGGCAGCAAAAGCCATTGCGCAAACTGACAAACAGTTGACCGGTGATGACAACCGTCAGCGCGGATGCAACCATAACGACCGGCATAACAAGAAGGGCAGAGGCCAACCATGGAAAGCATCCCGTCACAGAGAAAGAAGCCCAGCTAAAGAGGACGCGCGTCATACGATCAATCAGATAGCCCATCGAAAAGAAGTGAAAAGAGAAAACAGAGAAAAACAGTGGACACCTCTAACAAAAACCCCTTCAGAAGTCTTGTCAATGGAGAACCACCAGTTCAAGCCACCGCTACAAATGCGAAACAAGAGGGGCCAAGACCCAAATCTTTTCTGCGAGTTTCCTAAAGACACAGGCCACTTAACCGATGACTGCTTCAGCCTTAAGTAGGAGATCGAAAGGGCCTTAAGAGATGGAAAGCTCACTCATCTGATAAAAGGTGGAAAGCGGGACTACCGCCAGATTCAAAGAAGAGAAGAAGGGCCAGATAACAAAAAAACTCCGGAAATTAGAAACCCACATGGTTCAAGGGGGTCCACGAAAGCCAAGAAAAAATTATAACAAGCGCACACAAGACGACTCATGGCGCGAAAGACAAGTTGTTTTCCCGGTAGTAAGAGGAGGTCCGAGAGAACAAAGGCCCATAGTCATATCCGGTGTTATCGGTCACTACCAGACCGACTACATTTTCATCGATCCAGGGAGCACTGCAGATATCATCTACGAACAATGGTTTTAACCAATTCGACCAAGAGGACAAAACGCGCTTGGAATCGGTAGATTACCCGCGCGAACGTCTAAAGCGACAATGGGTTCTAATCTTGGTTTAATAGGCTATGGAATGTTAAGGACTTATAACCAAACCTAGACCTATCAATACCCTCGAGCCTTTCCGCGACGAGTTTAGCAGCACATTTGATTTTATAAAATTACCGAATATTACTTCTAAGGTTACTTAAGCTATTTTCACCCTAAAGGATTAATGATTTATTATGTGATAAAGACCGTCACCTAAATCAAGAAACCCTAATACAACCCTATTATGTGATAAAGACCGTCACCTAAATCAAGAACCCTAGCTCGATCCTATTCCGTGATAAAGACCGTCACCAAGAATCGAACGAAGCAACAAACAATAATAGAATAATCACAAGCACACATACGCACCAAGTTAGTAATCCATAGCTTTTACAGTACAAGAAAGATCCACAACCACGACAAAATCGAATAAAGAAACAAACTTTATTAAGCTATTGTCATAACCTAAGTAGTTAAAGGTTTTTAGCCGCTAAACATGGTCTTAAAAACAATCAAACAGGGTTTCAAACAAGAACTCATCAAAATAAAACAAGAAAACTAGAAAAATAAAAGAAACCGAATAATAAACCCGGTAGTTCCTTGTTCTCCAAGCTTCCCGCTCGATCCCGATGATTCCGTAGCCTTGAACCTTGCGAAAGATGCTTCTAATTTCCAACTGATGTTTTCGTGCATCCCTCCAGATGTCTCCGATTGAATTCTTGCGGCGGATGTTCTCCCACCAGTTGTGATTGGCTGCCTCTTTTATCATAAAATCGTATATATGCCCCCCCAATGTTGCCGTAGATATACTGCTGGGCTTGTAAGCCTCCTACGGCCCACACATGATTAACAAATTCTGCTGATGGGCTACCATGTCTTTCACGGCCCAAATACACTTCAAAACAAGTCGACTTGGTCGTCTTCATTGCGGCCCGCGGAAATCCCCCAACTCAGAATAGGGTTTCTCATATATTATAACACTGAACAAATAATGATTCTCAATGGCCCAGATTTCACGTGATCATGCATTGGACATAAAGCCCTACAAAAGATTCCCTGCCAAGCCCCATTGAATTCTCATCCAAATTCTTACTAATGTTGACTTTTTGATTTCTTTTCTAATAATAATAATAGTAATATCATAGGCCAGCTTTCATCTAGTTGGTATCTTAGCAGCCCTCTAACTGGCATCGGCCCACTCACAGAAAATAGTGGCAATTTTACTTCAGTCACTGGCGTTCTCCTCTGCCCAACTGGCTGGTTTTTTCCATATTACTCGTTTTTGCTCCATTTACACCGAACCTGTCCCACCACCAAATAATATAAAATAACACTAAAACTAAATAAAAAATAAATAAAACCTCTACAATAATTATATAATTTACACGGGGCAAATATGTGTATTTTACCACTTATCAATTACCCACTGACCGGTTTTTGCAACGAAGCCGTTTTCCCTCTAGGCCAGATATCGTTCCCAGTGCTGCTCTCTGACGGAAGAAATTCAAGAACAGAGGAGGTCATGTTCATGGTATTGCCTGCACATTCAAGACATGATATCCTCCTGGGAAGAGAATCCCAAGGAGATTTTAGTATGATTTGCTCCGGACCACATTCAGCCGTGGGATTCCCAACATAGACAGGGGTAGCCTTGATTTACGCAAGCAAAGAAGTCTTAGCAACGGATGAAGTCCGACCAGCAAAGGCAAGCAAACAAGCACCACGCGCAGAAGCAGAAACATGGGTGTTAAACAGCGCATACCCAGAACAAACAGTTACCTTAGGCCTTGCAATGTCCGATCTTACGCGCGCGGCGCTGAAAAAGTTGTTGTTTGAAAACATGGATGTGTTCACCTGGACACCAGCTGACATGGTGGGTGTTCCACGGCACATAGCAGAACACCGGTTAAACGTCTCAGAGAATGCAAAACCAGTGGTGCATGCCCAACGCCACTTGGGAGACATAAAACACGATGCTATGCAAGAACAAGTCATGGAACTGTTGAATGCTGGTATCATCAGAGAAGTCCGATACCAAACTTGGGTGGCGAGCCCTGTAATGGTACAGAAGCAGAATGGTAGTTGGAGAATGTGCGTAGATTACAAGGATCTGAACAAGGCATGCCCACGTGACTGTTACGCCTTACCAGATATCGATGAAAAGATTGATTCGCTGGCAACATTCCGATGGAAATGTTTCCTTGACTGTTACAAGGGGTACCACCAGGTACAGATGGCCGTGCAAGATGAAGACAAAACCGCTTTTCGCACACTGACAGGGCTATACTGCTACACCAAGATGCCTTTCGGTCTAAAGAATGCGGGCGCGACCTATCAGAGATTGATGAATGAGACTTTCCACGATGCTATCGGCAAATACATCGAAGTGTATATGGGTGACTTGGTCATCATGAGCAAAGAAGAAAGTATGATGCTGGTGAATATTCAGAAGACATTCGACACACTGCGCGGTGTAAGTATCAAGCTAAACCCAGCGAAATGTTCTTTCGGCATGGAAGAAGGAAAGTTCCTGGGTTTCATTGTCACGAAAGATGGTTTTAAAGTAAATCCTGAAAAGGTACAAGCAATTGAGAGAATGCCTTCACCGTCAACTATCAAGGAGATGCAAAAATTGGCAGGACAGTTGGCAGCACTTAACCGTTTCCAGGCCAATCACGCAGCTAAATCTTTCCCGTTTATCAAGACACTCCGCAATTGCACGAAGAAAACCCAATTTCAGTGGACTCCGGAAGCCGAGAGCGCATTCCGCGAAATGAAAGATTGCCTCATAAGATTGCCAACGTTGACGGCACCAGTGAAAGGAGAACCTCTGGTATTATTTCTATCAACATCCGATAGAGCAGTCAGAGCAGTCTTACTCGTCGATCGCCAAGGCGTCCAAACACCAGTTTACTATGTGTCTCGTACTCTGACGGACCCAGATACTCGGTATGCCATAATGGAAAAACTAGTGCTAGCATTAATCCATGTATCAAGACGGCTGCGCAGGTACTTTGCCAATCACGTCATCCATGTCTTAACAAATTACAACATTGGCAACATCCTCACAAGGCCCGAAATTTCTAGAAGATTAGCAAAGTGGGCGATAGAGCTGGGAGGCCACAACGTGGTTTTCAGGCCAAGACCAGCAATCAAGGGCCAGGTGTTGGCCGATTTCATGACAGAAGTGCCCAATGACAAAGACCGGGAATGTAAGGCAATGGAGAAAGCTGAAAGGCAACAAGCAGCAGAACCATGGCTACTATACACAGACAGCGCGTCTAATGAAGACGGTGCAGGCGCGGGGCTTAGGCTGGTAAGCCCTGACAAACATGAGTTCACGTACGCCATCAGGCTAGACTTTAAGAGCACGAATAATGAAGCCGAGTACGAGGCCTTCCTTGCTGGTCTGAGGTTAGCGATAAAGATGGGAGTCAAGCACATAGAGGCACACGTGGACTCCATGTTAGTAGATGGGCAGATTAATGGGCAATACGATGCCAGAGGGGACGTAATGGCATTATACCTAGACCAAGCGAAAGCATTGCTACAGAACTTCCATTCTTACAAAGTGCACCACATCAACCGAAGTGAGAATAAATCAGCTGACGCACTAAGTAAGTTAGCATCCACAAGTTTCCAGCATTTGGCCAAGGATGTGCGCATCGAAGTCCTGAGCAACCCATCGGTACCGTTGAGGCAAGTGAATGTTATTCAGCTGGGAACGACGTCTTGGATGACACCCATAATCATGTACCTCCAGTCTGGGATATTACCAGAAAACAAAGCTGAGGCAAGAAAGGTTCAATATAAAGCCTAACACTACCAGATGGTAGATGGGATTTTGTATCGAAAGTCATACCTCGGGCCATTGCTGAGATCCGTCGACCCGGAAGACGCAAACTACTTGATCAGAGAAGTGCATGAGGGGATCTGCGGCATTCATGCCGGACCGAGAATGGTTGTAGCAAAAGTGATGAATGCCGGGTACTACTGGCCCCAAAGACGATGCGTCCCAAGAACGAGCTAGTCCCCGTAACAACGGTATGGCCGTTTCAACAATGGGGAATAGATATGGTTGGCCCCTTTCCCGAAGCCCCGAGTGCAGTAAAATTTATTATAGTCGCGGTTGACTACTTCACAAAATGGGTAGAGGCAAAGGCACTGGCGTTAACCACATCTACCGTAGTACGGCGTTTCATCTGGGAACAGATAATCTGCAGATTCGGGCTGCCTCTGAGAATTATCACCGATAACGGAATGAACTTTGCGGCAGAAGATCTCCAACGATGGTTCAAAGAGCTACACATCGAGCATACGTTTTCCTCGGTTGCACACCCGCAGGGGAATGGTCAGGTGGAAGCCGTAAACAAAAGCATCGTAGACGGCATCAAAGCACGACTAGGTGAGCAAAGAAGAGGCTGGGTTGACGAACTGCCCAGCAGATTACGGGCACACAGAACGATGCCCAAGACAAGCAACGGAGAGACGCCGTTCAGCTTAGTCTATGGGTCTGAGGCCGTGATATCCGCCGAGATCGGGCTGCCATCACCAAGAATGATCTCCATGAACATGATCAACAACGAGGAAGAAAGGAGGTTAGACCTTGACCTCCTAGAAGAAAGGAGAGAGATGGCGGCAATCAATGAATGAAGTACAAAACAAAGCTCGAAAAGTATTATAACTCCAAAGTCAGGATCTGCACTTTCAACCCGGGAGATTACGTCCTGAGGGACAACGAGGCGTCTAACGCCAAAAAGCCCGGAAAGCTAGCTCCCAAGTGGGAAGGGCCTTATGTTGTAGAGGAAGTACTTGGAAAAGGGGCATACAAGTTACGCACCCTGGACGACAAAGAAGTTCCACGAACCTGGAATGCTCAACAGTTAAGAAGGTGCTACATGTAAAAGGCTGAAGTTTTCCTATGTACTTGTAACGGCTGCGCGCCAACACAGTTAACATTAATACAAGAAGTGCCTGGCTATTCCTTTTCATGCGAATTTCTTGTCACAACTGCATATATTACTTTGGGCATCCACGAAAACATCAATGGCTCGACCTTAGGAAACGTTGTAGACCTCCAAGGCCTGTCACAAACAAGTGCACAGCCGGGTCAAAAACACAACTAAAGCCTATAAAACGCCAAATAAGTACTTCGTGCCCACATAAACACGAAAGCATCGAACACATGGTAAACAAACATTGTAAAAACCCCAAAGGCTGAACACGGCTGGGTACACACAATAACCGATAACTCGATCACTTCGTATTCACGAACAAACCTGCGCATAATAAATGAAAGAATAAACGTTGTAGCTAGCACAACACAACCTGTCAGCGCCATCATTCATTCGTGATACCTTAATCAAATTAATTAAACATGCACATATTATAACGATAAACAAAATTCACAAGAAACTAAAATGCATATTAAGCATTAAACATGCCAACAATAGCAAAACTTGGCACACGTACGACAGTTATAAGTAAAATTGTTCACGAAAACATAAAGTAAATTGTTCAAGGAATTGTCAAGTGGGTTACAAGGCCATCAAAGCCCATACACGGCATACAAGCCGGACGCCTTCACTCCGGGTGGCTAGGACCAGCGCCCCCAGTCGCGCCATCTCCATCTCCAAGGGCCTTTTTCAGTAAGGCAACACCATCAGGGTTCCGAGCTAATTTTTGAGCAGCTTTAACAACTCCGAACTCCAAAGAGGCAAACTCTTTTCGTTTCCCGGCATAAGTACTGGTGCAATCTTCCTTGTAGAGCTCGAAATGATAGTCCTTCTCATTGTTAACAGCTGCAGCCCTACCTTCGCTATAACCATCTTTCCGACCGCTGTTGTACCCCGCTTTACCCAACTCAAACATGTAGCTGGCAAGCTCATGGGAGTTCACTATGCGATCAGCAATCTGCGAGAAATACACAGCAACATAAGAAGAGCAATTAACACAAACCGAAAGGAAACACAAACAAAGGAAATTACCAAGGGCACCGCGCGCGCGAAAGCAACCACTTGCAATCGGCAGATACCTCCTCAGTAAGGAGTTCAGAGGCTTTGCATTCAGCAATCTTTTTCTCAACAAACTCTTCCAATGCGGCTACACGTTCAACATACTCCGCCTCCTTTTTCTCAAACGCAACACGCGCTTGCTCAGCTTCCTCGCTAATTTTCCTTTTCTCACCAGATAACCTGACAATAGCATCACGCTGAGATTGCATTTCTGCATTGGTGCGTTCACAAGCAGCCTCCCAGTTGTTCTGTTTGTCAGTATTAGCCTGTTTCTCTTGAGCAAGCTTCTGCTCTGCGTTAGACACACTCCATAATAAACCCTTCTTCTCAGAATTGAACTTCTCTCTCTCTTCCGCAAACGCCTTCTTTTCTTTTTCGAACTTAATTGTCTCCTCCCCCATCAGTTTCCACTCACAGACAATCTCCTGAGAGGTGGCAAAATAGTTAACACCGGCATGAACATGATCATCTAGCAGTTCAAACCGGTGGCGTCTTTTCTGAAATAGCCTCTCAGCATGGGGGGAGAGACAAAGAGAAGAACTCATGGCATTTTTCAAGCTGATTCATCCAGGAACCCTGGGTCAGATTCCAGTGAGGAGCAGGTGGCAAATCATCACACGACGGGTTATGGGTATCCCAAGAATCAGCACGAACATTCTCAAACTGTGGACTCCGAACCACACCTGACGTGGCACCATCACCACCGCCCGGTGGACGCTTGGTATAAATGGTTTGATGAGGTGTAACCTCACTTGACTGCGCTTCGTTCTCAACGCCCTTGTCCCGACCATCCCCACCAACACCACCTGCAACATGACCACCAGCGCCACCCGCGCCATCACCACCGCCTTCACCTACATGCTCGACATTTACATCATCTTCTTTTTTCTTCTCTCCCAGATCATCACGGGGGGGGGGGGGGGGGGGGAGTTCAACCGTCCTCGAGGGCGGAGAAGCATGGGGAGTAATCTTTGAAATGTCAATCTTACGCGGCGCCTTGCCCGACTTGACACCTGCCATGAAACAACCATGACAGTCAAACTCAATCCAAAAGTCAAATGATAAGATTTATAAAAGTAAAGTCTTTACCTCGGGGAGCTGAAGCAATATATATTTCCTCCAAAAGGTTCCCCTTCTTAGCAGCAAAAATCTCAAGATCAATCTCAGATTCTGAAGGAGCAGGAGGAGCCTCCTTCTGAAGCTTGGCCTTTTTTGACGCAAGCATAGCAGCAGCCTGCTCATCAAGCTTTCGCTTCTTATCGTCAAGAGCTTTCTTTTTCATCATCTCCGTTAACGTAGCACTGTCCTCAGGGTCAGGCCCACGGTGTTTCTCTCCGGCCCCTAAACCAGACAATGTATCAGACACGACAACGTAATCTAGGACAGGTAGAGTAGAGGGTCGCTTACGAGGAGTCTCAGCAGCTCTTTCCTCAGCCCTCTTCTCCTTCCTCTCGGGCTTACCAACTTTTGTTTTCTTTCTCGTCTCCAACTGTTCAGCAGTTTCAACTGGCATTTCCACATCATCATCAATAGGTTCATTAACAGGCTCATGCACAACCCCCTGTGCCGGACCTGCACGCGGGGAATGAGAAGTTAGACCTTCAAATGATCTGTTAGACCCTCCACTCGAGAGAACAATAACTTCCTCTCGAGTAGGATCAATAGCATCATCAACATCAGCTTCATCGTCTTCACCTAAAGCGACGTTGGCGTACACAGCAAAACTCTTATTCGAAGGATGCAAGAAACGAGGGCGAATTTGATCCAACCAGGTTGGTTTCCCAACCTCCTGAATCGCCTCAATCATGGCACCACCAGCCTTCAGATCCAGAACATTCAACAAGCTGTAACCTACTGCGAAAAACAAGGAGATGAGGAATAAAAAAAAGGGGAGACAAAAAGTTGTGGAACAACACATACGTTTGCCTTGATAACCGTAAACTGGGACACCTAAAGGATGCTTCGAGACCCACAACATACTCATACCAGCACCCACCAACGCCATCTCCTCATGCTGAAGAATAGGAGTGGCTTTATGAGTCAACTTTTTGTCATGCTTGTTCAGAAAAATCTGCAACCACATCAACCTTGGGGATCCCCTCACTTCCTGCCCGGTAATGCATCTCTACCGGGATAACACCACGGCGAATGTAGAAAAACCTTTGTTTCCAGTCATGCAGGCTTTTCAAGGGAGTAGAACAACAGGGGATAACACCACTGGTCTAGGCGTTAAAAGAATAAAAACCGCTGGTATAAGTCACTGTGTAAAACACATTAAACATTTCAAAAGTCGGATCAACACGATTAGCCCTGCAGATAAATTCAAAGTGGGTAATACGGGGAAGCCCAATCGCATTGATCTGAGAGATATGGAGCCCATGGTTCCTCAACACCTCAGCGGTAAACCTGGTCATCGGGAGTCTGAAGTTGCCCTCCCGGAAAAAAGAAGCATACAAAGTAATGTAACCAGGAGGTGCGTCCATGGCAGTAGAACCCGGAGTGGGGAACTGAGCACCCCACTCGGGAAGGAAACCCATCTCCCTTACCAAGTTACGAAACTCTTCCTCCTTCCACCCTATAGTCGCCTGATCCGGGCCTGGTGGATTTTTACCCTTGTTCCTCTTCTTCTTTGACGAAGGATTCGCTCCAGACATATTGAAAGAAGATGAGAACAATAGTATGAACAAACTCAAGAGGAAAGGGGAAGAAAGATAAGGAAACAGGAGAGAAAACAGGAGTTCAAATTTTGAAAAGTGAAAGTTAAGGAGAAAACCTCCGTGTATTTATACCCATCGCATTTAATGCGATGGGTAGTGAACCGTCAGGAAGTCAGAAGGTCACCCAACGGCGAGAAGACACGTCAGCGGAAAGAGAAACCGTCACCTCTTTTTCCGGGAGCGTGGGCGGCACACATCTGACAAAGGGATGGAAAGTAACTGACACCACTGAAAAGGCAACTGTTCACCTCAGACAAGACAGAGACATCAGACGGTCACATCAATCCTCTTTTTCCCAAGTACATAAACTTTCTCCAGAAGGAAACACCAATACGCCATGCGCCACGCGTCCTGTTGGCTCAACTTTACAAAGTTGCCAATACGCCATGCATCCACTTGGCTCAACTTTACAAAAGTTCCCAATACGCCATGCGCCATGCGTCCACTTGGCTCAACTTTACAAAGTTGCCAATACGCCATGCGCCATGCGTCCACTTGGCTCAACTTTACAAAGTCACCAATACACCATGCGCCACGCGCCCAGTTGGCTCAACTTTACAAAATTATCAGCACGACACGCGCGATGCTACTATTACGAGAAACTGTACAAAATAACATGTATTCCAACAACACCAACAACCACTTCCCTTATAAGTCCAGAATCCCTCCTAGACGATCAACTCAACTAGAAGGCACACTGGACTGGGGGGACTTGAAGAGGTATGGTCCCAATCCCTTGCCTACATGGCAAGGACCACACCACTTTTTAATCCTACATGGCGTCTGCATCAGCAAGCAAATCCAGAAGCTTCTAGAAGCTTCTGGAATACGTGTCACCACCCATTGAGCGCCATGTAGACCAGCAGCGAATCAAGGAGCAGACCCGACAACAGCAGTACGATGTTTTCAGCATGGACGAATATGGGCGCGCCACGTGCACCACTATCCTGACCACAGCAGCGGAGACCAAGAGGATATTCCCCCTTGGTCGGACAGCTGGCGCCCCATAGCAGCTGGCGAGGTCGCTCCACCCTCTATCACCCTCCGGCTATAAATAAGACCCTCCATCATTCAGGTTAAATAATCCTATCCTCCACACTCTCACTCTTAACACACACTGTTTTATCTCCTCAGAACAGAACTTATTCTCACGCCGGAGCCCGGTTAAGGGGCTGCTTGGTAGCTTCTGAATGGTCATTAAGAGGCTACCTCTTAATGGAAACATTAAGAATTTTACCAATGAGAAAGTAGAGAAATATGGCATGTGATGATTTACTATTCAGAGGTTACCTCTTAACCATTCAGACTTGAGGTTACCTCTTATTCATTCAGAGGTTTTAAACCATTAAGATGTAGCATCTAAATGGTCATTAACAGGCTACCAAACAGCCCCTAAGAGGGAAACCTCCATATTCCCCTCTTAACGAGCTAACGGTGTTGCTGTTTTGCAGGACCTGCTGTTTGGCGAGCAACGAAGGAGATTGAACCCCACAAAAGAGACAAACATGCTAGTTTCACCATAGGTGTTAACCAGTGTTTCATCATAATTTTATATTTGTTTTAATTGAGATGAATAAGTCGTCTCTCTCTATGTGATTATCTATGATGAATCATGTATGTATATTTATCACAAATTTCTACTTATAATTGATTTTGTATTGAATGTGGTCCGTGATTATAAAATAGAAAATTTTTATATAGTTCACTTTTTATTAACTTGGAATTTGTATACTAAATTAAATGATGATAAGCTATATGCATGAATGTATAAAAATGATAGACGATTATATTTTCTTACTAAAGATTGAATCCTCGTTTAAGAGACATGCTCATGTGTAGGTTTAACCGAACTAATTTAGCAAAACACTAGTTTTTTGATAAAAATAAAATAGATTGATTGGATTAACCCAAGTCACTACTTAAATTTGTATCTAATAACCTAATTGGTTGGTTTGGAATGTAAGGAATTAAGATTAGTTAATACAAAACAAAACAAAAAGAAAGTTCATCCAAATAAATTTAGTTCTTTTGAAGATATTGATAACTCATGAACAGTTTATACTCGATAGGCGTGGGTAATGGTAACACTTCGGATATTTGATATTTCGATTCTTTTACCTAAACGCATGTCATATAACATCTACCTAGTTATCGAACATGGTTTTAACATATCATTGTAATTGAAAGAATACTTTTGACTAATGACCAAATTAACAAATTCTCTAGTACAATACCAAATAATAATAGTTCAAGGACTGATTCTGCTAGTCGCTAAAAGAATTGGGGAGGTAATATAAAGCCAACTCAACGATGGCCGATGGGTATTGTGAATTTGTGATTCCCGATGTTGTTTTCCCTACCATCGTTTTCCATTTATTTATTCAGCAACGGCATATTCACAAATAAACTATTTTTGTAATTTTTTTTAATTGTTTTTAGATTTGTTATACTATTATTTTATGGATTCGAATTAAATAAAAAAGCAAACTAAATAATAAAAGAAGAAGGATTTTAGTTCACTGATTTAAAATTTGTAGGGTTGATATTAGTTTTAGATAATACAGAGTGAGGAGCTTGGAAAGGAGGCGTGATGCGACATGTGGACGGCTCGTCAGTACGTGTGTCAGATAATGAAGTGGTGAAAAAAAACAGAAGAGTGGGATGAGGCGTAAAAGGGTGCCGTTACTCGACATGTGACACACATTTTTTATTATTATTTTTTATTTAAAAATTATATATAATCTATCAAGTTAAAAAAAAACATTAAAACTAATTAAATAAATAACATTAATTAAAAAAACCTTTACATAATTTAAAAAAAAAAACGAAAGTAATAAAAATGAAAGAAAAACTAAGTACGATAGTTTGTCAAGATTTCTTGCTTCGCTTTCTCATGCATTTCTTTTTCTTCGGGTCCAAGGTGATCGGTTTTAATAGCAAGGAATTTCATATCCGCTCGCTTTTCCCTCGCCAAGTCCTTCTCGTTTTTCAAATTTACTTTTCATTCAAAAAGCTCGAGAACATTTTCTTTGTGGGCATTTCTTTCTTTTTGGATGCTATTGAACAAAACTATGTGTTCATTTAGGTCGGCCAAATCAGGGGGTGTTCCCTACCCGAAGTATGTGTTTTTTGCGTCCTTTTTTTATTTATATCTACCAAGTGGGTGTTCCACTTCAACATCGTTGTCGCTTAAGTTTATCTCATACTCGGTACGAACACCCAAGCAATTAGTTGAGGAACTAGTTTTAGACCTTTTGGACGACGATTGTCCCTCTAAAGGTACTCGTGACCATTTTGGGGAGTGCTTCGCAGCATCCCATCAATGAATAAATTTAAAGGTCGCCCCTTTCTTTCCTTCCGAATACAAGTTCATCGCATGCATCAACAAGTCGGCGTCGGTTTCGCCGCTCTTTGCGTTGTTCTTTAGGTTGTTATAGTGGCCGTTGAAAGGCGATCATGGCTTGATTTATTTCATGCCACTTTGACGAAAGACTGTCATTTTCCGATAGTAATCTCGTCCCAACGTTTGGTGATAAAGTTCGTTTATTCGATTCCAAAAATAGTCACTATGTTGGTTGGTGCCTATTAAAATATATATATATATATATATATACTTTAAATATAAAAAAAAATAACATAACTTTTTAAACATATCTATTTTTTACAATAAATATAAATAAATTATACCTAGAAGTGAGTTCTCTGGAATAGAAAGCCAAGCTTTCGTCAACAACACCTCTTCGTCATTTGTCCATGGATATACATGAGTGTCCATGGATATACATGACGATCCTCTTTTGCTTTTTCTTTCTCGACTTCTGTCACACCCCGACCACGTAAAACAACAAAACGTGGCGGAAACGTCGGGGAGTGTTGTAACAGAATCATTGTTTCATAACACATGGAAATTGAAACATTGTTTTATTGATAAAAAGAGTTACAATGTCTTGACAATCAAATAAATATAACATAAATAACTAGTCTTGCATCTTTTATTGTCACTAAGGCTCCAGTCCGCCTAAGTGTATCTTGATAAATCCTATGCATCATATCCTGAAACACATGTGAAAATAGGTACGTCAGCATAAAAATGCCTGTGAGATACATAGGTTTTGTGAAAATAGGATTCATGACTTGTAAGTTTAGAAGAAAAATTGTTTAGCAAAAGTCAGTCATGAACCTTGTAAATTGATTTGTTTTGTAAATCGTTTGAAAAACAATAAGTTCAGATGATATGTATAAAAAAGAGAATAATGTTTGGTTAAATGAATAACCAAGTAAAATGAGTTTGTATAAGATAAGTTGTTTGTAAAACAATGTCTTGTGAAAATTATGTTATTTGTATAAAATGTTATATGTCTAAATTGAAATGATTCAAATAACGCTACGATATGTAATACCATACAAGCACTTATATATAGGAAGTACCAGTGGCGTATCCACCATACTTGTATCGTATTACACACGCCTCGTTACTTAAATCACTTACCCAAACCAAACCAACAAAGTAAAATGTTTATGTATAATCAAATGTCAAAATATTTATGTGAAAACCATGTCTAATGTCTATGTCTAATGTTTATGTTTAATGTAAATCATGAATTGTGTATGTAAATGTCAAAATGTTTATGTATGGTAAGTGAAATATATCAACTAAACCATATGTAAAATGCACAAAAACAAGGTATTGAAGTAAAACATGGTTTAAATCAAAGTTATGTTTTGTGTAATAAATGCATGCTATACTGATATAAACATTTATGCGGTATTGTGAAAATTCATACATCCAAACCTTGCGACAGTCGGATAACCCTTTTAGTAAAGGTTATCAAAAAATGTATTCGGATTCGGTCATTCCTTCCATCCAAACAAACCCGAGATTACAGGAATGGGATTTGTCAAGTCCTATGGTACCACTACCTACTACCGAGCGGCATGATCGGTGTTAATGAATGTACATTGTCCCATTTAAACAAACCAAATGTCATACCAAAATGTAAGCATGTGATGAATAATAAATGTACTAAGTATGCACACAATGGGCATACATAGCATAAAATGTAATGTAAAATAATGTACTAAGTACGCACACAATGGGCATACATAGCATAGAATGTAATGTAAAATAATGTACTAAGTACGCACACAATGGGCATACATAGCATAGAATGTAATGTAAAATAATGTACTAAGTACGCACACAATGGGCAATGTAAAATAATGTACTAAGTACGCACACAATGGGCATACATAGCATAGAATGTAATGTAAAATAATGTACTAAGTACGCACACAATGGGCATACATAGCATAGAACACAATGAAATCATGTACTATAAATGTACTACTGAACATAGCAAGTATATGATGTGAAAACAGGAAAGCATGAAAGTAACAAGTAGGCACATGTGTTTCACCCCAAAATGTTTGGAAAACAGTAAAAGAGGGGTCTATGTACTCACTTGAGATTGCTTAGTAGTCCTTGAGTAACAACCAAACAATGCTAGAGATCACGGATATCAAACGACACCTAATATAGGTAACTACATTAATAAACCGGACCTATAACGGAAGATCGGATAGAATGAGAGTTCGTAAACCAAATGAGTATGGGAACTCATGTAGTATGGTTTAACAAAGCCTACATACTAAATGAAACCTAACCTTAGTGCTTATGACCCATTACGACCCGTTTAGGTAGCTTATGCTACTTTAACGCGTCGTTCGCGTGAAACGCGTTCGGAACACCTAACTAGCCCTATGATAAGTAAAATATGCCTTAACATGTCTAATATTGTTACCAAATCAGTTTAGATACCAAAAGTTATGTTACATATGCTTAATATGAATTTTGGCGTAAAAAAGGCATTTTGGTCATTTACCTAAGGCATATAAACTACCTATCATACAACTAACTAAACCCCGTGACCATAAGGTATAACCTCGGAAGGTTATTCCCTATATACTATGGTCACCTAATGTGTTTGGTCGGATCCTAATGATCGACCAAACGGGTTGGGTTTGAAAGTATAAGCGATTGTTTAGATCGCTTACCTTACGACCCTATATAAGCACTAAACTAAAAGTGATGAGCTAAGCATGTTAAAACATGCTTAACTAAGTTTAGAAAACAGGTTTGGTATCAAAACAAACGGTTTTGATACCCAAGAGTAGTTTGGTTACAAAATACGCACGAATGCGCATTTTGGCCGAAACAACGACTCGTCACTGAGCCTAGATAACGTGGTAATCAGTAGGTATAGTCACTAGGGACTATGACCATCGTGATTACGCTCACGTTATGAAGTTCAGACGAACTTCGCATTGACCATAAACTGGTCAATGCAGAAAGTCAAACAAAGTTTGACTTTCGGACTCGAAAAGCGATAAAAGAACGAAGGAACACTTACAAAGGGTCCAAGAATGGAAGGTTTGAATCCGAGTACTCTCAGGTATGAAGTGTTAAACACAACAACTTAGAGAGCAAACTCAGATTTCAAAGGTGTGAATTAAGAGTGAAGTGGGTGTTGGGTATTTATAGATTTCAGTTCACCGTTAGGATCGTTTCTTGGAGAAGAGGGAATGATCACATCCCTACACTTGTCGGAAAGTTATGGTAGCTCATTTTGCCCCCACCACAAGAGTTTGACATGTGGCATTGGCCTTTGGGGTGTTTGAAGGGCTGTTAACAGGCTGTTAATACATTGAATCTGGTCTGGGAGCCTGACGCGGACCGTGTAAGGATACACCAGGACTTTACGCGGGCCGCCTGGCCTGTCTGATCAGAAGAAACTTTGCTGAATTGACAGTTTAGGTCCCTGTTGGTGTTTAAGGCCATTTCTGACACTTCTAAGGCCCGTAAAGCCAACTTTAAGGCCCTAAAATGATGCCTAAACATTGTGGATATGAAACATGCTCAAAAATATTCTGGATGTTGGTTCGTTTGGTCGTACGAACGCGATGTTCGCTTAATTACGACGGAATGCGCATAAGCGCGAAAAACGATCTAAATGACGCGACGAATAGATTTTTCTCAAGCCAAACACTAAAATAAAATATTTTAGTGCTTACATAAATTTTTGGATGTCCGGATGTATTCAGAACGTAAGTTATGCGCGAAAGTGCAAACTTGTGCACTTTTTGACGCTTTTAGTCCCTGAATGACCCAAAAGTTTATTTTAGCACACCGAACACCTCAAAGCCTATTTGTAAGCTATGTAGAGGATATTTATGGTATGTTTAACTTATGGTCATGTTCCGGAATGTCTGTTACAGTTCAATTTGGCATACTTTCACAGTTTGTCAAGTTTAGTCCCTGTAAGCGAATTAACTTGTTTTTGCCATACCAAAGCCTTCAAAACTTATTTCTAAGTTATGTAAAGGTTATTTAAGGTATGTTAAGCCTATTTCACTATTACGGAGTGTTCGTTGCAT
>JARYGA010005912.1:0-64163 GCA_030545235.1 Helianthus tuberosus
CCAAACTAAATTTAGTAAAAGAGTTATCTTAATAGTATAATTAGAGTTATTCCAACACCTAAGTTACTCCAAGTTTATTCGGGTATTCAATATTAAAGAAGGAATAAAAACATACCGGGTCCTATCAGACTCTCTCAAAAGCCAGGCTTTCTTTAAAACATACCTAAGATAACAGAGATTTCATCAATCAAATGAGCCTAACAAACCGAGAATTATTCTGATTATAGTCAGAACACTTGGAACAATATCACCACATATGTCACACGAATTAATGATGGAAAATAAAACCTTACCTTTTCTTTTCATGTTGATTCTTCACAAATCACAAGTATTGTCGTATAGCAAAACCAAAAGATTCTTTCCATATCTACTCCAATATTTCATAGTTCTTCAATAGATCAAATCCAAATTCCAAACGTCTCCCAAATGAGTTCTGGTGTTCGTTTAAATTTTAGTAAATACGTAAATAGTTATATTTATATAAAAAAATTAAAATTTAAAATTTATAGGTACAGTTACGCTGTATCATCCAAAGACTCATAGGTACAGTTACGCTGTATCATCTTTTCATGTGTGTATGTACTTGGTTTGTTTGACCATATAGGTGTAAGATGTATATGTACTGCATGTGATATCTGCATAGTTGTTTTGTGTTTTGGGGGCTTAAAACAACGTCCACAAGATGATATTTATTAACCTATTGAAACGTGACAGGATGGTTATGGGGCGTTCTTGGCGACATTGTGAATTTGCCACATCGGGGACCAAGGGTCTGATGACTGGTTATAAAAAAATCATTTTGAAACACTTACAGCAATTCCTTTAAAATTGAAGATCTTATGCTTCTTGTTGAATTTAACCATAAGTTCGTTCTGCTAGTTGTGGAATATAATGGTCTGGCATTAAATATAAAAAAAACTGAGTTTTCCAATGAAAAAATAAAGAAATTAATGGATATATAATGTGTTAAATCATGTAATAATTACCTGCATAATTTTCTCCTGTAACCAGATCCTTCTGCTGATATTGAGGGAATTTCAAGAACCATTTATGCAAGAACACAAGATATTGAGGGAATTTCAAGAACCATTTATGCTAAAACAAAACAGCAATGACTTCCACAATTTCATCGAAGACTATCAATTTTACTTCAAGATTAGTCAAGGCAAACCTAAATACCCAGGACAACATCACATATAAGTCGTACACAACATCAACAAACCCAAAACTACAGAGAAGAACATATTGTTACCTTACGCGAAACCAAAGGCTAAGAAGCCTAGCACAATAGAGTAAGTCACCCCCCTTATCGATTCTCATAGATTAGGCGTAGTTCATGATCAAGAACTTGAATCACTCCATCTCTTAGAAATTTAAAAGAAAACAACGATACGCTATGAATTTGGTTAACAATATTCTTTCCTTAGCCGTGAAAAAGGAAATCAAAGCTAGCAAAAGAACTCAATAGGTCACTTTATTTTACTTAAATATTAATTAAATCATAACATTACATGAAGAGAAAAAAGCAAACATAATCATATAACATCAGGGGTGATTCGAATTATACCTGAACTATATCAAAGAATCGATCAAAATTGTTCAAAATGCTGAATGAAAGAAATGGCAATTGAGAAATGGATTTGAAATCTTCAGATTGCCACCACAGAAACCGAATGGAATTTCGGGTTTTTCGTGCACTCAATCTCTAGATGTAGAACTGAAGTAAATAATCGTCAAATTCATCATAATCTGAGATGACGTCATCATGATATATTGTGTCGAGCCCATACGATACCCATGATTAAAACCTTAAACCGTATATAAAAGCTCAAGTCCTTTAACTCAACATTGAACCTCCCCTATAAACAAATAATGTACAGATGACCAATTAAAACAAAAAAATGATAATTAATGTATACTACTCAAGAAGTATTCTTACCTTTCTCTTCTTATATGTTGAAGATGCTGGCATCTTATTCTTCTTATTGATCCATCAACAATAACACAAATTAGAAAACCACGTACATTCAGTTATGTAACATCAATCAAAAAAATAAATGCATTTGAAAGAATGAAAAAATGAAATAAGTACCTTCTTTTGCCGCTGAACTATATTGAAGAGAACCACAACCTCTTCTTCTTATTGACTAAAGAGAAGCACATCCTCTTCTTCTTGTTCATTGGAGATATGCACAACCACTTCTCGTTGTTGCGACTATCCTAAAAATTATGATGCCTAAATCCACAAATCACAAGTAAAATCCTAAAAATTAACTAAATTAATATCCAAAAAACATACCAATCTAAAACACAATTCATCAGTTTTGATTTAAAAGCGAAATTATGATCTCAAACAAACATCGCAGATTAACAAATAAAATCAAAAGAATATCTAGATCTAACATTACTCATATGAGATTATTCAAAAACATTTTACTCAATAACTTTTAAGAAATAATTGAAGACTTAAATTACCAAGGGCAGAGTGTGAGTCAACTTTGTGGTGGGACGAATAATTCCGAGAGGGTCAACTACTAAATCAGGATGCACTGGGTCAACTTTCCCAATTTTTAAAAGCGCAAGAGGAGCACTGCAATCCAGTTTTAACAATCAATATTCTATAAAACTAATATGATTCTTATATATTAAATAAAAAATAAATAACAAACCTTCCAGGAACAGAATTAAAGTTTACATCAAACTAACATTGGCATATCTGAACTGGCATCTATATTTTCTAAACCCTTTAACAGAGTATGAACCTGAAATATCATATGAAGTTATAAACACATTGGCATTATTAAAAAAATATATAATATTAATTAAAACGATTTCTTTTCTAATTAGAGGTTAAAAGAATGACCTGCCATAGTTTGACATCCTTCAGATCTTGTTGAACAGTCACATGACTATTCGCCTACACACCATAAAAGAAAGGTAAATTCTGAGTCCAATTAAAAAAAAACAAATGAATATTAACAAAAACAAATGCATTTTGAAAGTGATCATGTAATTGGCAGTAAGTAAAGTCAAATAATTAACTTCAGAAAATAGACTTTGAGAGAGAGGATACGAAAATAATTAGATAATTAGTTAAAGAGTGCTTGGTGGAAAATTATTGTACCATATTGTTTTGAAATTTAGCAAGATTTTCAATTGCAAACACCACCTGAGAATAAAAACCCCAAAAGTTTTGAAATTTACAGACCCCATATGACACATATGAACATAAATCATTGAAAACATCTTATTTTACACAAAACAAAACATAATCTCCAAAACAACAAATAAGAGTAAATGATTAAAATCACGAGTAATATCGATGTAAATAAGAGTAAACTTACCTAGATTTGCCTCGACTGGTTCCAATTTAGGGTTTCGATAATCACTTTGATGAGAATTGCAAAGTATAGATGTAACTACCAAAGTGTTTCACTGACTTGCAATTTCTAATGGTGCAACTACCAAAGTGTTTCTTTCTCTTCATCCTTCTTCAATCAGAACAATAGCCGACAAACAAAACCAAACACACCGGCGACTACCAGTACCAGACCCGTCAAACTCAGTTTAAAGCCCATGAAAGATAAACAAAATTAGACGAATCAAGATTGAAGAATCAAATTCCAAGTTCTCATATTATCATAATCATCACCATCATAAAAAAACCCTAATTTCTGAACATATTCAAGATTTCATTTATAAACTTACCTGGTTTCTTTGAAGATGAAATCGATGTATCTGAAATTGTCATATGAAGGCGCCAAAGTAGGATACGGCTGAGGTTTAGATTTGGTGATTGTAAGATGATTGAAAGAAAATGGGAGAAGTAAAAAAGAAAGTCTGGTTACAGAGATCATCCGCTCAAAAGCTTGTGATAAAAGGAATAGATTTTTAACGCCTAAACCAAAGGAATGAGGGTTTTCTGAAAATCGCCATAGATGCAATCAACAATACTGGAATAGATGAACCCTAAAATTGGAATCAGTATTTTCTGAAAATCAAGATGAGAGAGAAAGTGGTGGAAGATGAATGTGAATAATGTGCGTGTATGGAAGATGAAATAAAAATGGAAAAAGAAGAGAGAGAGATGGGGGTTTGAAGAAACGTACGTGAGAAGGATTGATGGAGTATAGAGGAAAAGAGATTGCCGCCCATAGTGAATTATCAGCCTTTAGAGCATGTCCACATCATCAAAATGATTGGCTAAGAATAGCCCTTGTGGCCTAAGAGAATTCATTTAGTATAATAGATAGATAAAGTTTCTATATTCAAATAAGCTCCGAATTGTGTATGTTATTAAAGAAGGGGAAGGATCCACTAAAAAGTGGATTTTGCCTAAGTAGCCTAAGAAGGATTGTGATGATGACATGTGGCACTCCTAATAAGTAGGAAGGAAGGGCATTTTGGTCCTTTTAAACAGGAGTGAAAATGACATGTGGCACCCCTTTTGTTTTTAAAAAATATAAACAAAAAAAATCTAGTACAAAAAAATCTAGCACAAAAAATCTAGCACAAAAATGTAGTACAAAAAATATAGCACAAAAAATCTAGTACAAAGAAATATAGCACGAAAAAATTTAGCAAAAAATGTAGTACAAAAAAATCCAGCACAAAAAAATTGAGAAAAAAAAATTTAAGACAAAAAAATTCAGCACAAAAAAATTAGCACAAAAATATAGTACAAAAAATGTTATACAACATAGAAATACAACACTTTTAAGTTTGTTTTTTTAGTCTTTATATTTTATATAGCAATATGGTACTCAAATTAAAGATAAAAAGACGCTTGATTTTACGGTGAAATTTTTATGAAAAATAATGTCGTATAAAAAAGTTATGAACGTTTAAAAAATGGGGGTGAAATATGCATGTGCCTTGCATGTGGAGAGAGAAAGTCCATAAATAGGATTTTCTCAAGATACCCTTGCACTCCTCCTTTCTTCTACCCTTTCATCTTAACCTTTGATTTGAAAAATGAATGGTTAAGATTCCTTCTCATCCTACTTAGGGAAAATTAACTTTTTATTTGATCTTACCCCATTAAAGAAAGTGATTGTGAAAGGAAGGGAAATAACATGAACTCTTAAAAGATTTTTCTATTGTTTTTTTTTAAATTCGTAGGATAGTAGTTGTAAAAAAACCGTTATAGTTTTCGTTGCAAATTCTTTAATCCTTGAGTTGATTCTTCCAAGTTCATATTTGTAGGTCCCTAGAGAAGGATCTAGAACAACATTATCTTTGTTATCGAACACACCCGCAAGTGCGGAATTCAAGTGGGTGTGTAAACCAAGCAAAAGAACAAAAATAATACAAGAAGTATTCAAAGTTAAAGCTCAATGTATTCCACCAGAAGAGTTTGTTACAAGATGACACAAGAAAATACTCTAAACTCAACTAGTGTGTGCTCTCTCTAGTTTCTGTTCTGATACATGTCCTTTTATAGCCAAAGATACAACACAGATACGAAAGTCTTGTTGGGCCCAAAGATAGGCCCAAGAAAGACTCATGACCAAGAAGAACCTGGGTTCCAGGTTCTTCTTGAGAACCTCCCTGTGAAACAACAAAGCCTACGAAACATAGTTCTTCTTGGGAGTGGGACGAAACATAGTTCTTCTTGGAAATGGGACGAAACATAATTCTTCTTGGAACCATTTAGGTTCTTCCCCAATGATATCTTTCGTGAGTATCATGCAGGCAACTTGTAGAACAACAAACAATACATCAACAAACAGTAAACAGATTGCACATATGCATCTGTTTCCAACACGTACTAAGTTGAATACGTTCCGGGTCACGATGGAGGATGTCGTGCTTCGGTCTTCACTTCGTAATGCGGGCTAACCGAAACGAGCCGCATCCACATAAAAATGTATCAACAAACTCCCCCTTGGATGCTGCTCGTGAGGTTCATTCTTCACGTTTTCGGATCTTCAAAGTCTTCGTGAGTCACAAACAGGGAGTGTATAAGCAAACTCCCTGATGTGTGCAAAATGCAACATATAAATTACATCAAATGTGGCATAAAACTAACCCTTTTTAGTACTAATGTTGAAAAAGTGGGTTTTTGTCTTCCTTTTGTATTTTCAGGATTAAATGAGCTCAAATGAACAAAAGAAGCAAAAAGGCAACTAAATCTAACATAAATACAAGAAAAGGAACAAACGTGGCATGCCCGACCCCCCGACAGCATCTTCCCAAGCAAAAACAAGAGAACAGAAGGCTGAACACGCCCCGTGCTCAATGAGCACGGGGGCATGCCCAAGTGTCTGCAGAAAAGACAAAGTTGTAGAAGCTTCTATCACCCACCACGGGGGCGTGCCCAGCGGACACGGGGCCGTGGTCAACTCTAAGATTCACAGAATCTGGGGAAATCTTTATAGTACAGATACGCTTCTGCACACGGGGTCGTGCCCAGCGGACAAGGGGACGTGGTCAACTAATGCAGACAAACTGCAATTAATGAAGAAAGAGAAGGAGGGTGGACACGGGGCTGTGCCCGAGCTGCTGTTAAGGCTATAAATGGGGGTGCTTGGCTCATTTGCAAACCATCCCTTGGCACACCACCTCTCTCACACTTCACCCACACTCCACCACCACCACAACACCATCATCCACCACCACCATCCATCATAGAGTGTGTTTGTCGTCTCGGGGTCCAAGATTGATCGTAAGAGTTCTTGACAATCAAAGGCAATGTTTGCCTAAGTCTCTTACATCACTTGGTGAAGACAAGTGTCTAGTGTAATACTTTTTATTTTTAATCTTTTCGTACTTTTTATTTGGTTATGTATTAATGACTTTAATAACTAGTTTCTTATGTTGAAGGTGATTCTTCCTTATCGTTTGTCCGTGGTGTCTTGACATTATTTTACTGTCTATATAAAATAAAAGATTTTCACCATTCATATCTCCACGGTCTATATGGAGGTATGTTGGCTACCTGGTCGGGGGTTAAGGGAACGGTTTGGTAAGAGTCTTGCCTTGTTCAGTGTATAGATCCTGCAAGGACCTGGGTCAAATTTAGTAGGACCTCCTTCAATACCCACCGGTATTGGATGGCGGGGGTCCAAACTCTTTGATCCCCTCATATGTAAGCTACTATTAATACTTTAACCCGGCTACTTAGGACTGTATCCCTGCTGACTCAGACTACTTAGCCGAGGGTAACATCACCTTCAAAAGAGGGGCCTACCACATTATGCATTAATAACTTAATTAATTATATTTCAACAATCCGACCCTTTAGGATTGTATCCTTGCTGACTCAAACTACTGGGTTGAGAGTAACGTCACCTTCAAAAGAGGGGCCTACTACAATAACTAAGATAATCTCTTAAAAAGTGCAAAAGTGCGGAAATAATCAAAGGTTACACCACACACGAGTCGGATCCAAGTGATTCATCTTGTCTATCTGTTTTTATTTTATTTTATTTTTCAGCATTTTAGTTAGTTTTATTTTTCTTGTTTAAAACATTTTTCTAAACTTTTGATTTGATTAGACGTTGAGGATAAACCGGTACTAAAAGCTCTTGTGTCCTTGGATGACCTCGGTATCTTACCAACACTATACTACGCTCACGATGGGTGCACTTGCCCATATGTGTGTTTAGTGTTAGTAAATATTGTGTTTTATAAATTTAAAACTTGGCTAAAAAGTGTTAAAAAGGGCTTAAATATACATTAAAAACTAATAACACCGCACACATCAAGTTTTTGGCGCCGTTGCCGGGGACACAAGGATTTTAAGAAAGTTAGGAATCAACGGCCTAATCATTTTTTTTTCTATTTTTTCTGTTTTTTTTAGGATTTTCTTAATTCTTCAGCTTCTGCAGAACTCAGCACGGGTCGTGCCTGGTCGGACACAGGCCGTGCCCAGCATTGTTACTGGCAGTTTTTATTTTCTGAGTTACAGAGAGCTGAGCACGGGGCCGTGTCGGTGCAACACGGGGCCGTGTCAAACTCCCCAGTAACAGGGATCTGGAAAACAATTACTGTATCTCCGACCACGGGCCGTGTTCATTGAGCACGGGGCCGTGGTGAACCTTCTAACCAACTTTCTTTTTTGTTTTCGTTGCAGGACTTGGAACCTAGGTATCACACCTGAACTCTCTACGTAGTGTATGAGCTCCAGTTCCAGCAGAGACATAAAAGAGCCTCTAGACGAACCCGGACGCTTTCTAAAAAAAAGACGTAAAGCTAAAAACCAAGAGAAAGTTTTGGGGGATCTACTTCCGATGGCGGACCAACGTACCCTCATGGATTACCTACGACCCACCGTAGGTAATCTCGGTGCCGCTATCAATGCACCGAATGTCGAAGCCAACAACTTAGAACTTCGACCGCATTTGATACAAATGCTTCAAAACCCTGCAACCTTCCATGGGCTTGCGGACGAGGATCCCCATTTACATATTACTAATTTCTTAGAAATATGTGATACCTTTCGGATCAATGGAGCATCAAACGACGCCATCCGCCTTCGAATGTTTCCATTTTCACTAAAAGACCGAGCTAAGGCTTGGCTTAATACCCTCCCAGTTGGCTCGGTAAACACCTGGGATGAACTAGCCCAAAAGTTTCTATATAAGTATTTCCCTCCTGCTAAAACGGCTAAACTAATGACTGAAATTAATACATATTCACAAGAGGATGGGGAATCCTTATATGAAACTTGGGAAAGGTTCAAGGAGCTACTAAGAAAGTGTCATCATCACAGTCTTGCGGTATGGCAACAAGTATCCACTTTCTACAATGGGTTGTTGCCACACACAAGACAAACACTTTACTCTAGCTCTGGGGGACTTTAAGGTAATCGCCGCCTAAATGAAATTTATAATCAAATTGAGGAAATTGCTCAATCCAATTTTCAGTGGCACACTCCCCGAGGTAATAAATCTATTGCCCCGGGCGCCCATAAGGTTGACGAAAGCACTTCTCTACAAGCCCAAATCGAGGCCCTTTCTACAAAAATCAAAACGTTAGAAATGGCAAAAACGGTCTCGGTTATGGCTTGTGAGGGGTGTGGTGGGCCACATGAAAATTAGAGTTGTATGAAAGAAATAGACGATCAAACGGAAACGGTAAACTACATTGATAATAGACCTAGGCCGTCGGGTCCTCCAACGGGTAACTACAACCAAGGATGGCGTAACCACCCTAACCTTGGTTGGAGAGGACCCGACAATGGTAGTAACCAACAAAATCTAAACCAACGAACAAACTTTCAACAACCAAGAATCGAGTCACAAAATTTCTCTCAACAACAAGGTGGACGAGAAAGGCTTGAAGATACTGTATCTCGCCTCATCTCCGACACCGAAAATAAAAACTCAGAACGATTTCAACAATTGGAATCGAATTTTAGAAATCAACAAGCTAGTATTCAAAACATTGAAAAACAATTAAATCAAATAGCTCAAAATTTCTCCGAGAGACCACAAGGCGCGTTATCAAGCAATACCGAAACCAACCCAAAGGCACAAGTACATCTCATTACATTGAGAAACCGTACCGTGGGCCCCGAGGAGGCCCCATTGCCTTCAACTGAAACGAGCCGGTCTAGCCAGTCCACAATTTTGCCAACACTCCAACAAGAGACGGCCCCTACACCAAATCAAGAGCCAACCAAGAATCCTCCGATTCCATACCCAGGTTGACTAGTCCGTCAAAAGACCGATGAGCAATTCACAAAGTTCGAAAAATTACTAAAACAATTGCATGTTAATATTCCATTTATTGAAGTCCTAACCCAAATGCCTAAATACTCAAAATTTATGAGGGACTTACTCACTAACAAAAGGAAAATTGAATCATTGCAATTAGTTAACTTAAGCGAAGAATGCTCCGCCTTGCTACTCAACAAACTCCCGCAAAAGAAGATCGATCCTGGAAGCTTCACAATCCCTTGTTCGATTGGGGAATCCCCCATTCGTAATGCGCTAGCCGACCTCGGGGCTAGCATAAACCTCATGCCCGCATCAATGTTCAACCGACTCGGCCTAGGAAAAACAAGCCCTACAAAAATGAGCATACAACTCGTCGATAGGTCCGTAAAATATCCACAAGGTATCGCTGAAAATCTATTAGTCACGGTAGGCGAATTCGTTTTCCCAGCCGACTTTGTCGACTTTGTCATAGTAGATATGGAGGAAGATACCGAAGTACCACTCATTTTAGGAAGACCCTTCCTAGCTACGGCCCACGTAGTAGTAGACATGAATGGTGGTACACTAACATTGAGGATTGGAAACAAGGAAATGAAGTTTGGAGTTGGAAAGAGAGTAGAAGACGATGATCCGGTCAATTACATGAAGGTCATAGACTCAAGCTTGGATAATGCTCTCCGACGGTGCAACATAGGATGCAACACATCCCGCTTGAGTAGCATATGACTGGCTTTGAGTCTAGCCAAGGACCCTTATAAACGTGGTGCACCACAGAGGCATTCCGCGGAATTATCCTTAGCTTAGTTTAGATTAATTTTTATGTTTTCTAGTTTAGTTTTAATTTTCAGTAATAAAACACACTCAAGATGGTGAAGGATACCAAGGGAAACTTGAACCAGCACCCCATGCACAAAAACAGGGCCACCCGACAAATTTTTCTTCATTACAGCAAGTTCAGCACGGGCCGTGCTCACCCAACACGCCTCGTGCCCAGCCGTCTGCAGAAAATGCCCAGTTCAGGTAACTGGACACGGGTCGTGCTCACCCAACACGCCCCCGTGCCCAGGCCTCTGTTTCTTTTTACTCATTTTTGTTACTGGCAATTGACGTGTGCGCGTATATACATTTTTTTATCATGAATAAACACACGATTCGGTTTTAAATTTATAAAAGTGATTATTACTTTAACATCAAAACACACACGAAAGAGGCAAGTGTACCCCGTCATATATGTAGTAAAGTATCGGTAAGAACCAAGTATCGATCCAAGGAAATGGGCGGAGGAATAATACTAGACCTTTGTCACTAAACTACCGGTAAAAACATAAGTTGTTTGATTTTTAATAAACTAAAGTAAGCACAAACAACTACTTATAAAAACATAATAGATTTCAAATATGAAAATAGATAAATAGCCTTGCTTAATACACAACCAAAGCATGTCAACTAAGTCGGTTTTGGCACTAGAATCATTTGATCAATTCTCCAATTTTGAGACAATTAGTATCCCTTTCGGGAATCCTAACATGACAATCATTCAGAAAGTTAAAACGATAAACACACTTTAACCACCTAAAATTGTTCTTTAACTTACAATTGATAAATGTCTATGAAAATCTCTTAAAAATAAGTTAGTTATCCGTTAGGAGTTTTCTAACCTCACTTAAACAAGGAAAGCGACACCGATAAACACAATGCAACCACCGAGACAAGCATAAACTAGATTAAATCACAACCGAGTTCATTTTACAAATCTTGCACATAAATTCACCAAGATAGCAATTTTGGCCTAAACTACTAACTAAGCTAACAAATCATGGCAAGAATTTATAACGACACCATTTAATCCGTTAAGGTCCTTACGTGACGGCAAGCTTTCTTGATTAATAATAATTACATTTTATTAAACCACTAACCATTTCTAGTATCATGGTGCACACATTTTAACCAAGCTAAACTAGTTAACCAAGTTTAAAGTTTACTAATACAAGATTAATTAAGCTTCATTTTTCAACTATCTTAACTAACCAAATACCAATCATCCAACAAAATTACTTATAATCAATATCAATAACAAGGTTGCAAACTAATCATCAAAGATTAACATAGAAAATACTTCCAAGTGTCATTACAAACAAAGATTAACATACTAATGGTTATAATCAAGCAAGGGATTGTTGTGTTTTTGCCCAAAGGCTACAATAATACATAAACATTAATGTAAATGCTTGAAAGATTAACAAAATTATGGAAAGATTAGAAAACCAAACCATAAACAAGCACTAGATTAAGAATCCGGATAGTAATCGAGCTAAACAGGACAATGTGGCTTGAATCCGGGTGAAAGCTAACGCCTCCGGAGCCTGAATATCGCCTGAATTGCTCTCCAAAATTCCAGAGTTACGAGCAGAATGTTTCTGCATGTTTTTTTATAACTTTTCGATCTCGCACGGTCGTGCACTTTATTGGCACGACCGTTCACTTTATGCATTATTGGAGTTACTGTTCACCATACCGCAAGACCTCACAGATTTTGACCAGTCTTCGTAGCCGCACGACCGTTCCACGGACGGCACGTTCATGCATTACCGGGCTTGGGTGGCACGTGCAACTGCACTTGTGGTGCAGTTCCGGGCTGGCTTGGACATCGGAATTGCACGGTCGTTCGTTCAGTGGCAGGGTCGTGCATTGCCGAGAAAGGCTTGCACTCCGGATTGCACAGTCGTTCATCACTGGGCTGGGCTATGTTGTCGGATATGCACGGCCGTTCCATGAGTCGCACGACCGTGCCAAATTCCCAGGTCAGAATATTCACAGAATGTTCGCAGCTTTGTCGTTTCGTCCGGAAAGTCCTCGTTTTCACTATCATCTTGTCTGGCATGCTGTTTTAGGCCTGTAAACAAAAGTATACTTGATTAAGTATCCGAATGACGGTTTTACGGCCGAAAACGCATAAAATGGGGATAAAATGGGGGACTAAAATATGTATAAATTAGTGGAAATCAAATCTCCCCACACTTGAACCTTGCTTGTCCTCAAGCAAGCTAAACTAAAATGCAATAAAAACTAGAATCTAACAAGAACGAGTATTTACAAACTATCTACTAAAACAACAACAACCGGTTAGCCGGTTTTTCAAAAGACAACATCTATTGAATCAAACCAAACAAGCATATGCAAATATATGTAGATAACCAAAAAGCCATGACTTCACTTTCAATTGACTTAACATGCTAATCTTCACACAACTCACAATGTTCACACACACTCAGTTTTATTTATGAAACATACATAAAATGTGTATGTGCAAACACTCAATGCCTCGTCAATGAAATGTGTAATATCATAAGCTTGTCATAAGATCTCGTCTCCACCAACTAACATGCAAAAAAAGTGCAAATCAAGAGGACTTTACGGGTTTAAACGTTAGGCTTGGGCGAAGGGTATGGAAATGGATGTTTAAAGTGGCGAAATGGTTAAAACTCGGTTTTAGCGTTTAACTAGCGTAAAACAATACAACTATACATACTAACGCCTTAAAAAGGCGACTTATGCGATAACGAGCTCATAAACAAGATTTCATCATTTTATCATTCAAAATTGCTCGAATTTTGTCTACCTCACCCTATTTTAGGGTGTTTTATTTTCTTTTTATTTTCTTTTTTTGCAAACTAATGGATTTATACAATGAAAAATAAACTAAAACAAGCGCTAGTTAAACGATTATTTTGACCGAGTTTCAACACTAAAAGGTTTAAAACATAAAAAGGCTAAATTTGGCTAAGTGGGCGATCATGTTAGGTAAACAAATGTAAACATGAAGGCTCGACATGGTTAAACCTAAAGGGTAATGTAAGGTTTACGGGAAACACAACACAAAGAACAAGGCTAACAACAAAGTGGTAATCTAAGTGCCTCTATCACTTCTACACAATTCCGCAAGTTCATGGTCTTAACAAGCATGATAGTGACAAATTCTAAATTACACATGACATCCGGCTCACTCCTACTCCGAAATGAACAAATATATAACAATTTCAAGGCTCAAATATGCTCACATAACGGAAGGAATGGGTAAAAGTGTGAAAACTATCATGCAAGTCTTTCTTTGTTTGTCACGCTTTCCGGTTTTCTTTTTCAAAATTTATTTTGCTTGTCGAGTTTTTATCATGTCCGAAGCTTTCTAAAACACAACCAACCGGTTTATTTGCTAAAATATATACAAAATACTGATGTTTTTGAATGATTTTTCTGATTTTTTTTAGGACAAACAAAGTTAAACCCCTCCCAACACTTGAACTTCGCATTGTCCCCAATACGAAACCCGAAATATAGAGATAAAGGAGAATAATACTCCCCTAATGATGATTTTGATGAAACGAGACTTCCAAAGCTGTATTTGTGATGTGCTCCGGTCCAAGACTTGATAGCCAAAATCTGCAAGTATGTCACAAGGTACAGCAAAACAGAACAGAAACAAAACCATAATTTACATAAATAGAAGTACTAAAATCCAAACATGACAAGACAAATAAAGTAAAGTGTCTGAAAATAAAGAGTACATAACCGAGGGTGTTTGAAATAACAACCAAAATAAACACCCGAAAAACAAAGTATTGAAAGAATAAAACCACCACGATCATCTCTGTCACGACCCCCGACCCACCCTGGACGGAATCGGGAGCCGCGAACAGCCCAGTGGTACCAGTGATTATTTTGAAATATATTGCAGCGGAAATTTCATCAGGACCGTGAGTTAGGAAAAATATCAGAGTTTAGAAAACACCGGATTTTATTTATTAAATAGATGGGATAAACCCATGTTTTACAAAGGTAGCTTTAATAAGGGATAAACCCAATTACATAAAACAATTTTTCTTAATTTTAATTTAATTAATAAAATAAGCCACTTCTTGATGCCTTTCAGTGCCGTATCCATCTCTTACTCCAATCTACTGTAATTACCTGAAACGCGTTTTAAAAAGGTTTTGTCAGCGGGAAATACTGAGTGAATCATTCTATTTACTAAAACGACCTGTTTGTTATAATTTACAGTATTAAGGGTGATTACATTGTTTCTATATCAACCAACTACCCACAGTATTTGTCACTCAACTTATTTCTGTGACTGTGGTCAGACCACCCATTGGCTAACTCGTTGTCCAATGGTGGCGGGAAAAAGTAATGTATACAATACCCCACATACCGGCTGTAATTTGGTGATTACAAAGACTTAATCCCTGTAATTATAACTTTGAAAATAAACATGCTTTTGAAAGTAATTTGATAAAAAGAGAATGACTCACATTATAAGCATGCAGATTCATACGGGCAAAGTATAATCTACAGATAAGCCTTGATATATTGCAGATTTATACAGGCAGAGCTTAGCCTATTGATTAGCCTTGTAACCTAGTGCACACGAACTAGGTAAATAACTAATACATCATTTACGATAACTCACGAGATTAAAACCTTCACAACGAATGACAAAGTGCAATCACTTAAACATCCATCGGATTCACAACAAATGACAGAGTATTCCCCGAGTTCGGGTGGTACTCAAACATCCTGTCGGAATCACGACTAATGACAAAGGATAGCGCTTAAACATGCGGTCGGATAGTTTAAGTCGATCGGACATTGAATCGTATCAGCGATCGAGTTAATACCATGTATCGTAGCAGCACCCCGCTATACTAATTAGTGATTTTGAGACTGTTTCTACAATATCTCAGCGTGCGTTTTGAGTTTTAACGTCGAACTGAAGCCAGGAATCAAGTCCCAATGCCTGCTATTTATACATGAAAATTGACCCTCTTACGGACCGTAAGCCTCATCCCTTACGGTCCGTAAGGGGCACGAATTTACCATAGGCTTGCCACGTGTGTGTATGTAGGCTTGCTGAGTCGACGAAATCTTAAAATTCAAAACTGACAACAATTTATTTAGATAATCGTAACTAGGGTTTTACCCCCCCCCCCCCCCGAGTTTTAGGGGCCCTGATCCGGATTCTGATTGTTCTGAAAATTTTAGGGTTTGTGCAGAATCACTTGGGTGTCTCAATTAGGGTTTCCTATTGGACAATTAAAATAATAATTAAGACTTTTTTATAGGAGTTGTTACATTCTCCCCACCTTAATAAAAATCTCGTCCTCAAGATTTACTGGAATAATTGAGGATATTTTTGCTTCATTTCTGATTCCAGTTCCCAAGTGTATTCGGGTCCTCTCTTTGAATCCCACTTTACTTTAACTAGCACTAGTCGTTTGTGCTTGAGAAACTTCACTTTTCTGTCTTTTATCTGAAGAGGTTTCTCAACAAATTTTAATTTTTCGTTTACCTCTATATCTTGGAGAGGTACTACCAAAGATTCGTTTGATAGACATTTCTTGAGGTTGGATACATGAAATACATCATGTGCTCCAGCTAACTCCTCTGGTATTTGTAAACGATAAGCAACTGGTCCTATACGTTGATTCACTGAAAATGGTCCTACGTACCTTGAACTTAGCTTTCCTTTCTTACCAAATCGAACTACTCCTTTCCAAGGAGAGACTTTCAATAGTACTTTGTCTCCAACTTTAAATTCTAACGGCTTGCATCTATTGTCTGCATAACTCTTCTAGCGATCTCGAGCCGTCTTCAGTCTTTCCTTGATTTGTGTAATTTTGTCGGCCGTCTCTTGCACTATTTCAGGACCTGACAATTGATTTTCTCCTATTTATGCCCAACAAACTGGAGTTCTGCACTTTCTTCCATACAGTGCTTCGAATGGGGCAGTTTCAATACTTGAATGATAACTATTGTTATAGGAGAATTCAATTAAAGGTAAATGATCGTCCCAATTTCCACCAAAATCTATCACACATGCTCGGAGCATGTCTTCTAGAGTTTGGATCGTCCTTTCACTTTGTCCGTCTATTTGAGGATGATATGCAGTACTCAGATTTAGTCGAGTTCCCATTGCTTCTTGGAAACTAGTCCGGAAATGAGAAGTAAAACGACTATCCCTATCCGAAACAATGGAGAGTGGAACTCCATGTAGAGATACTACTTCGTCTACATATAATTTGGCTAACCTTTCCATACTAAAGGTTTCTTTCATGGGTAGAAAATGAGCTAATTTGGTTAATCGATCCACAATTACCCAAATTGCATCATTACCTTTTCTGGTTTTGGGCAACTTAGTAACAAAATCCATTGTTATAAGTTCCCATTTCCATATAGGCATTTCTAATTGTTGTAGTAGACCTGAAGGTTTCTGGTGTTCTGCCTTAACTTGTGAACAAGTAAGACACTTAGAAACATATTTAGCTATATCCTTCTTCATGCCTATCCACCAGAAATTCTTTCTTAAATCTTGGTACATCTTATTGTTTCCAGGGTGCATGGTATACCTAGATTTATGAGCTTCTTCTAAAATCTTATTTCTTAATTCTCCTTGCTTAGGTACCCAAATTCTGCTTTTGTGGAATCTCCAAATTCCATCTGCTCCTTGTTCTAATTCTTTTATTTGTCTCTTCATTCTTTCAGCATCATCCTTGATTGCTGTTTCCTGAACACTCTTTATTTGTTCCATTAAACCTATCTGTAGATTTAATCTGAGAGCACGAACTCGCTTTTGCTTTTCATGATATTTACGACCTAAGGTATCTGCAACTACATTTGCCTTTCCTTCATGATACTGAATATCACAGTCGTAGTCATTTAGGATTTCCATTCATCTTCTTTGTCTCATATTTAACTCTTTTTGCCCAAATATATATCTTAAACTTTTATGATCTATATAGACAGTACTTACTTCCGTACAGATAATGTCTCCAAATCTTAAGGGCAAAAATTACGGCTCCTAATTCTAAGTCATGAGTCGTATAGTTTTCTTCGTGCTTTTTCAATTGTCTTGAAGCATACGCAGTTACCTTCTTGCGTTGCATCAGCACACATCCAAATCCTAATTTTGAAGCATCACAATATACTTCAAAATCTTTAGTTCCTTCTGGTAAGGCTAAAATTGGAGCATTGGTTAATTTCTATTTCAAGATTCTAAAGGCTTCTTCTTGTTTAGGTGCCCATTCAAACTTAACTGCTTTACAGGTTAGCTTAGTTAATGGTACAGCTATCTTGGAAAAATCCTTAATAAACCATCTATAATATCCAGCTAAACCTATAAAACTTCTAATTTCCATTGCGGATTGTGGAACCTTCCATTTGGTAATTGCCTTTATCTTAGCAGGATCTACATGAATGCCTTCGTGATTCACCATGTGTCCTAAGAATTGCACTTCTTGCAACCAAAATTCACATTTTGAGAATTTGGCATACAACTTTTCCTTACTTAACAAAGTTAAGAGTGCATGCAAGTGCTGACAATGTTCTTCTTGATTTTTGGAATAAATAAGTATATCGTCGATAAAGATAATTACAAATTTATCCAAATACGGTTTACAGATTCTATTTATCATGTCCATGAATGTTGCAGGTGCATTCGTTAATCCGAAGGGCATGACTGTAAACTCGTAATGACCATACCTAGTTCTGAAAGCAGTCTTAGATATGTCTTCCTCTTGCACCTTTAATTGATGACTTAATTTATATACATTAACTAGTTATTATCATGGTTGGATATTGGTTAGTGCTGTCTTGTTTAAGCATAGGTGATCAATCCATGCCTAACTAAGGCTAGGCTATCCAATATCTGCCCTTGACAATAACCCTAATACTTAAAAATAATAATAATAAAACTAATATTAATTACCAATAATAAATAACTAAACATAAATTTAAACGAGTGTATATCTCAAACATAAAAATATATATTCTTCACCTCAATGGTTTAACCAGATTTTTAAATATAGGAATATTATATTGTAAATTAGGTAATTACTTTTGTAAGTTTCCATATATAATTAAATTTATATAATGTTTTAAATTCATTGACTCGATATCAAAGAGTAATCGGTTTGCAATAATGCGGATCACCGTGTCAAAGATCAAGTATAGCAAAATGATATTTGAGTTTGGATAAAACAACAAATTAGAATGAAGCCCTCCAGTGGTCTTCATAAATCAAACGAACCACATGCGCAACAAACAGAGCATGTGTAACGTGTAGATTTACCAAGAAATGAAATAGATCAATATTCGCTACTATGAAAGAAATCCTCATGGTATGATGACCATTTAAGGGGAAGTAGTAATACGAAAGTCTACTTATGATATGCAGAAGTCAGAATTTCAACAAAAGAAGTATAAGAACTTTATCTGGAATTTTGTGTAATAACCGTTGTGAAGTGATATTATCAAGGAATGTCGAATAAAATAAAAATAGGGGAATTTGCAAAGGTATATGACTCCTTTTGCAGTGATAATAATTATGACTCTGATTAGACTGTGCACCGATGGTTGTGAAATCTTGTTACAACATACCTCAGCGATATTCATGTCGTTTGTAGCAAAGTGCTAGTAGTTCTTCTACTGACAGAATTAGCATTAGTGTCATCGTGCCCAATTTATATTTTCCAAAGGTCTTGCCTTAGAAGTCGTGTGTGATATATTTCGACATCTGTGGATGTATAATTAAATTTTCATGTGTTTTCTTGTGCACTAGCACAACTTTACATGCTTCTTACTTGCGTTAATAATATATGGTAACTCATTGGTAATTCTTATACTTTTGATAGCGTCTCAACTTAAATAGTTCCCATTGTTTATATTGTCGCACGGGTTACGAGGTAGATGATTAAACGAAATAATGTTTAATATCGGAAAAGAGATTCTTGATAAAGAAATCTAGACACAGATGTTTGTGCTTTATTCTTAATTGACTTTTGGAATTTCTTATAGATATACATATCTATATAATCATATATTTCACATGCTGTAATATACATACCCTTTATAAGGTCAATGTATTTAACAGATTCATATTTCAAAAAAAAAAAAAACAAATCAGATATCAGATCATGATACTATTTAGGGAAATCTTGTCACTTGTTTGACATATTATATACCCCGTCTTATCCGATTCACGCCAGAGAGGTAATCTCAGTATATCCGGACAAACTGGAGAGTCTGCTACACCATACCCAGTCTTGTCGGAGAAAATTTTCTATTTCCCATAAATAGTATCTTTTCAAGATTTTAAAAGTGCCTCTTTTATTAGGGCTTTTATCCATAATCAAGGAAATTTGTAATCCCGTAACATATCTTATTCTAGACCAAGTGATATCAATAATCAAGAATTAATAGCAATTAAGTGCTATTGCTTGCAATGTTCTAATCGTCATTCTTACGGCATACCAAAATCCATCATACTTTATTTACACAAGTACTTCACTTGTCTCAAAACTGATACTAAGGCATATTTTCTTAAGTTCAAGTCTAAATGCTAACATGTGCGCTACCAGTTAATAGCAATCTCCTAACTCTTTTATTTAAGCTTAGGTATTATTATTACAACACTTATTGGCTTAAAACAGTGGCTCTGATACCACCTTCTGTCACGACCCCCGACCCACCCTGGATGGAATCGGGAGCCGCGAACCTAGTGCACTTATTAGCCTATTGATTAGCCTTGTAACCTAGTGCACACGAACTAGGTAAATAACTAATACAGCATTTACGATAACTCACGAGATTAAAACCTTCACAACGAATGACAAAGTGCAATCACTTAAACATCCATCGGATTCACAACAAATGACAGAGTATTCCCCGAGTTCGGGTGGTACTCAAACATCCTGTCGGAATCACGACTAATGACAAAGGATAGAGCTTAAACATCCGGTCGGATAGTTTAAATCGATCGGACATTGAATCGTATCAGCGATCGAGTTAATACCTGTATCGTAGCAGCACCCCGCTATACTAATTAGTGATTTTGAGACTGTTTCTACAATATCTCAGCGTGCGTTTTGAGTTTTAACGTCGAACTGAAGCCAGGAATCAAGTCCCAATGCCTGCTATTTATACATGAAAATTGACCCCCTTACGGACCGTAAGCCTCATCCCTTACGGTCCGTAAGGGACACGAATTTACCATAGGCTTGCCACGTGTGTGTGTAGGCTTGCTGAGTCGACGAAATCTTAAAATTCAAAACTGACAACAATTTATTTAATTAATCGTAACTAGGGTTTTACCCCCCTGAGTTTTAGGGGCCCTGATCCGGATTCTGATTGTTCTGAAAATTTTAGGGTTTGTGCAGAATCACTTGGGTGTCTCAATTAGGGTTTCCTATTGGACAATTAAAATAATAATTAAGACTTTTTGATAGGAGTTGTTACAATCTCCACCGTCTCCTAGTCATCGTCACCAGCATCATCTCTCGTGTAGGAAGGGCCTGCATCTCCATAACTAGGTGGGTTCCCGTATGGGAACTGTGGGGGCTCCCCGAAGTAGTTCGGGAAGGCATTATGAAGACCCCCGAAAAGATATGAGAACCCAGCTTGCACCCCCTGGCTCAAAGAGTCCTGGTTCGCCCTGATCTGGTCCTGACTAGCCCTTATCTGCTCTATACTCAGGCGCTGCTGCTCCTAGTTAACCTGCATTTGTTGGAACTGCTGGTAAAACTCAGGGTAAGACGGGATGCCCTCTGGCCAATCCTGATGCTGGTGGAATCCATGATGATGCGGTGAATGTGGTGGTGTATGTGGCTCGTGCTGCTCATGCTCCTCATACTCTCCCATTTCCTCATCCTCATCTTCCTCCTCAGCAGGAGGCAACGGGTCCCAGACCTCGTTGTTCAAACCCTTCAAACGATCCCCGTGATCCAACTCAGCAATCAACCCCATCGCCTTCGACGACCGAATATCAACAGATACACCATTGGTCACTAAAGTAAGACCCTCAAGTACCTCATCAGTCATCAGCCCTAAATTGTAGGCAATTTCGGTCACATACTGACCGCCGTGAATCTGACTGTTGGGCTTTCTCCCTGAGCTTTTCACAAAATATTCTGCCATCCTCGCAGCTAGGTTGATGTGTACCCCATCAACCAGCGCATAAAGAAATATCAGATCTGGCGTTGGACAGTTCCCCAAACTGTCCATACGGCCGCAGATGGTGTGGCTGAATATATGATGCATCACTCGATACAAAGGGTCTCTCAATCGTGAATTCTAGGATCGTAAGGGTCACCGACTGCATTTTGAGCCCAAAACGTGGCCCGCGCTTCATCGCTCGGGAAGGTGAAATCATCGGTGAAGAACTCGGAATCCATGTCTTCATTCGTGTAAATCCCAAGTCTCCGACCCAATCTACCCACCGACCAATGGTGCCAACGTCTCCCCAATCTGAAAGTGTTCCTCTCTCTGTAGCGAAAGTCTGGATTTTGATATGCTTTCGGCTTTTCGTATGAATATGTGGAGAAGAATTCTATCGATAGCTCACGATAGATTGGTCGGGGATAGAGACAAGATGCGAAAGCGGAATAGTAAGCATGTTTTCTAGTCTTTCACGCTGATTTAGATCTCTCATCACATCCCAATCTAGCCTCCGGGGGATGCCAAACTACCCCCGCCTATTCCATAATTCGTTACGTTTTGGGATACAAAGAGCCTCTCTCTCACTGTTTTCATCGAATTGCAAGAAGGGATGATCCATCTGTAATGAGGAATGAAATTAAGAACTGGAGAAACAGAAAAAAATTAATTTGGAACAGCAGAACACAATGTTATGAAGGTTCTGTCTCGCTGTACTAGGCGTTTGGCACGGGCGTGCCTCCAGACGCACGACCGTGCGTCACCGAGAAACAGCACCAGTGTTCGGCAATAGTCGTATCTGCACGGCGTGCGACCAACTGCCCCACCGTGCAACATCGAGACCATAACAATTCATCGTGAACATCTGGCATTGCACGACCGTTCCGTACGAGGAACGTCCGTGCGACCTTGTTTTTCTGCAGAAGCCATTTCCAGCAACTGTTTTGGCCGTTTTTCGCCATTTTTTTCACACGCAAACTGTTTTAACCATATCGCAACATAGAACCTTCGCTCGGTACGTACAAAAATTGTACAAACTAACGTAAACTACCAAACATACCTAAATTATGCTAAAACTAGAAAAACACATAAAAAGACGATATTACCCCTAAAGAGTCAAAGACTGTTGGGATTGAACCCTACCAGAGGAACAGATAATGTAAAGCCAAAACCTGGTCACATCAGTGGATCCACAATAAGCAGCGGTTTACATTAGACTTCCCCCTTGAAAGTGATTTATAACAACTGATGGTCTTTATCCGCTGTTCAGATACAACTACTGCTGGTCCTTCAACTGCTGATCAAAACCCTGAAATATCCAACACTGCTGGTCCTATCTACTGATGATAAAGCACTGCCCAGTCAAGGACTGATCAACCTTGAGTAAAGCACTGACATAAAGGAAGAGCAGATGTTTAGTGAATTGTTTATTTTATGTATAGTCAGTGGTTAGGTTAAGCAGTGTTTGTGTAAGGACAGTAGATACAGGTTGTTAGGCTGTTAGACGTCGCTTTCATGGTGACGTCAGCTGAGATACCTCAGTGGTTTGGTTTGCCTATAAATGTAACAGTACCCTGTATTGTTACATTTGATTGACTGAGTGGGTTCTTCTCCTCATGTCTAATCCTTTCATCTTGTGTGCAACCAACCTTGGGGCATCAGGCTGAGGGGGAGTATAGTTTGTAAGCATGTCTGTAATCTTTTGCTTTGATTTGTAATCTTTTGACTCTATGTGAAGCAATTGTTTATCAAACTATTTTCTCCTTCGATTGTGTTTACAAAGTTTGTTTTCATTTCCGCTGCACCTAACATGTTTTCATATTCGTTGATCATTCATTTTAAACAAACAAACACTATCATGAGAGCCTCAGATCCTAACAATTGGTATCAGAGCCTGGACAATCAATTTCGATTTAACAGTCAAATTGACATAACAGTTCGGCTCAAAATTCATTGATACTAAGGTTGGTTGTATTTAGTTGAAAAACAGAGTATCGAGTAAATCATGTTCAAAATGGTTATTCAAAAACTCTGTATATCAACCAAGATGTCATATGACACACAAAATTTCACACAACAAGTGAATTTATGCACAAAACACTCATGGTTTCTAGATCTGAAATAAATATCTGTTAAACTATGAGATTACTTCTTATTTTCTAAATTAATTTCAATTGTTGATGTATAATTTATGATGTTTTCCATAAATACTAAAGTCTGAACCTCAGATTAACAAAACATATGTTCATAAAACATTGATGTTTTGCTAACACAAAAAGAGGGAAATTATAACTTTAGTCATTTGATCTTATGTGTTGAAAACAGGTTGAGATCCTCAAAAGGAATAAATCAACCTTGTTAATAATGCATTAAGAAAATCAGGGGTCAACATAGTCCGTATCATGTGTAGTGTGAGATTGGTTGAAAAGTTGTGGCAACATGACCAAGTCTCTCAAAACATTACTGCAAAATGATTTTGGACTAATATTCACAAAAACTCTGAAGCGTGTTTATCTCAAAACTTCTGAAGTCGGAAGAAAAGAGTATAAACATAAAACACTGAAGAGTCAAAGAGTAGGGTAATAATGGTTATTAAGCAACTATGTGCATTCATCTGTTCAGAAAAGGGTTTTTAATTCCAGTGAATGAATTACAAAGAGGATCATGTTTGCAATCAACTGACAAAGAAAATGGTACCGAACAGTGGTCAAAATGTGTTCAAAGTTTTCCTACCACTATTGTCAAAACCACTTACCATTTTCAAAAACTTGAGAATGATATGATTATGTATTTTATTGAAATTATACCAGATCCTTTTTGATGCTGTTCTCAGAAAGTCCTTTAACCATTTTTTTTCAAAAGGAGTTTCTCGAATAACCAGGATATATTGTTCATTTTTTTTAGGAATAATATATTTGGAACTTTTGCTTGTTTTTGTTTAGCAATAGTTTCAGTTCCTGTCAGGATGTAATACCTTATTTTTGTTGGTATCACTGTCCTCTTAAATGGGTCAAAAGGAAATGGTATATATATATATATATATATATATATATATATATATGTCAGGGTCATGTCATACTCAGTTTTGTTCCTAAATCTTTATCAAAGGTTGATTGCAAACGGTGCTTGAATTACTAGGGTACTCATGCTTTAATTGAATATTAAACGAGAATGAGTTGCTTTAGTAAAAAGTTTTCATCATCTGGGGAAATTAAACCACTGTCATTCAAAATTGACATTTGGCAAAACCTTGAATGAAAATCTTCAAAACTGTTGCTGAAACACCTGTCCTTCAGTTCTGTACCATTTACCCTAACCACTGTTTTGTTCCAACGTCTGACCTCTAAACACTGTCCACTGCTGAAAGTTAACCACTGATCTCTCATTTTCTTGAAAAGCACTGATGCTCAAAATCAGTGTCCTATCCACTGATATGCTATCTACTGATAGTAAAAATCATCCACTGCCCAATATTTTTACCGTTGTAATCACTGATGCTTGATACGTCAGTGGCTCTTAAAACAACAGTTCTCCATACTTCATCCGTTTCATCAGTGTTTGACACGTGGTCAGTTTTTAGCCCTCAGATCGTAATAACCGCTGCCACATCAGCAATCATTTTTCCTAAATAAAACCCTGCCCTAAACCCCCAAACAGGGTTTTACACTATCGAATTGAATTCCAAAATTCTCTTCTCATAACAGTTTCCAACCCTTCTTCTCAAAATCTCCAAAAATCCTTCTTTGTTCCTCTTCGCAAAAATGACAAAATCAAAATCAAAATCAAAATCACCACCACCTTCAACAGAGGCCGCTCAAACGGCTAAAGAAACCATCGAAATACCATACAAACAATCTCACAACTATTTGGGTTTACTCACAAAACCCGCAAACAACCATACCTTCGATTCCATTCTCGACACTATATCTACATCAAAGTACAAAACTTTGTTGACAATAGATGCTCCCATATATCTGCAAACCCAGAGAGAGTTCTGGAAAAATGCTACTCTTGACAAACAAGATGATAAAGTAGTAGCCATTAACTCCTCGATACAGGGTACGGCGATTCAGATCACTCCGCAATCACTATCAGAAATCTTCAAACTCGATGATCAGAAAGGTATAGCTTCCTTTGACAAAAACGAGTTAAAAGCTGATTTTCTGAAAAGGGGCTATACAGAACAGTCAAAGGTAGATACCCTACAAAAGGGTTATTTTCCATCTGCACCCAGATTTTTATTTCACACACTTCTGATGTGTGCTTCGAATAAAACAACATCTTTTAACGAAATACCTTTGAAAATTCAATGCCTGGGTTACGCTATTTTGAATAATAAAGATTATAACTACTCCCAGGAAATTTTCAATGACATGGTGAAAAACGTTGAAAGTAAAGCATTTTTTTTGTTTCCAAGATTTTTGAGTTTTTATTTTTTACAAAAATTTGATAAGAAAAATGAAAATTTACTTAAACAAGGTGTCTATTTTCAAATAAAAAGCTTAACAAAAGAAACATTTTCAAGGATGATGGCACCTATAAAAACAAAAGCAGAGGTGCCTGAGCAGAATTTAGCAGTTACAACTGCTCCTCAGACATCTGCTGCTAAGCACACTGCTCCAGGTGATCAAAGCAGCACAACCACTGATTTGAAACCCACACCTGACATCACCAAAAAGACCAAAAGAAAAACATCCAGAAAACCCACCAAACCCAAAACAAAGGCAACTCTGGAAGATGAGATCCCAGAGGAAATGCCTGTGACAACACAAAAGTCACCACAAACCACTGCTGCTACTTCCTCACAACAGTTGGAAGAAAGATCTCAACCTATGCCTAAAACTCCTCCTGCATCCTCACAAAAGGATCAGGTTGTAAGCACAGGGACACCACAATATGAAGCTCTGAATCCACTCGGATCCATCTTCCTCAGTCCTGATCCCAAGGACATGTCTCTTTCAACTCCCATCCCCTCACCAATAATAATGCCACAATCCATACTACCTTTGTTGCATGCAGCTGCTATAGCTCCGACACAAACCAGTTCCTCTCTATCACCTGTCACTGAGAGTATACCCCCACAGGTGACTGGGTCTGATGCTACTACTCCTGCTATCCCAGCAACAATTGAGGAGGTTACACCCCCTGAGTTACATATAACTCTTGGTGGTAGTTCAAGGGGAGCAGCAACTACAACTGGCAGATCAACAGGTCTCCAGTTGGCCAGTTGTTTCATAAATCAGACTCCCATGAAGGCAATTTCTTCCATAGCACCTCTGGAAATCACTAGTGAGGCTATTTTGTCCACTGGCAACATCAAAGATTTTTCAAGTGCTGAAGAAAGAAGTCCCCAGTACCAAGAACAAGGGGCATCAATGGGTGACTTTTGGGACTCAGTTCCTAAGTCAAACATTGATATAACCACTACTGGTGGGGATTCAGATGATCCCAGTAAAATGGGTGATGATTCAAGATATCAGGAATTGACGGGCAGAGTTGAAAAACTTGAAGAATCAGTTTCTGAAATAAAGGAGATGGTGCAAGAGATTCTAAAAGCTCAGAAAGCACAATCCAATGCTGTTCCTGCTCAAGCACCTGCTCCACAGCAAGCACCTGCTGCAAATGAGCTTTGGAATATTTTCCAACCCATGCTTGAAAAACAGCAACAAATGGCTGCTCAAAAGCATGCTATTCAAGTACAAATGTTGTCCAACATGATGGAATCAAGGTTCAAGGACACACAAGCAGATATCAAGGCTATTAAGGCCAGTATCCAAACTGCCACTGGCAAGGCTCCCTCAACTTTACTATTCTTTGATGATCCCCTTGCAGATAATGCCAAAAAGGGGGAGATAATGAAGCAAATGAAGAAGAAGGGAATAGAACATGGCCTTCATATTGAACCTGAAAAAGAAAAAGAAAAAGAAAAGCAGGTCTCAAAACTTGTTAGTCAAACAGCTGATACACCAGTAGTTTCAAAAACTGCTGTCAGTAGCCAAACAGCTGCCATGTTATCAACACACACATTTCCAACACACACCACCACAACTACTGCTCTACCACTATCATTTACAATCACACCATCATCACTGCCTCCTGCCATAAAGCACAAGACAGCAGATGTTACAACATCTGCTGTAATGACAACAGTGATTGAAACACCAGTTGTTTCAACCACTGTCAGTCAATCACTGTCACAAACCACTGCTATCCAATCTACCACCACTGATCCACCCAAAACATCATCTGCTTCTGCTTCATTAAAAAGGAGAAGGAATATCATATCAGATGATGATTCACCACCATCACCACCATCAAAACCTACCTCATCACTTCCATCCCCTGCTCAAAAGCAGAAGACAACTGCTGACATATCAACAGTTGTAATGACAGCAGATGTTGAGACACCAGTTGTTTCAACAGCTGTTAGTCAGTCATCCAACACTGCTCTCACCTCTCCTACTTCACAGCCAAAGCTCTTCAACAGAAAAAGAAAGCCAATACCTGCCGATGAGGGTATACATGATCCTAATGCTGCACAATATCCACTGGAACTTGAAGCCATCAAAAATGAGATGAGGCAATTCTATACAAAAGAAGATCCTTCAAAAAGGAGATTCTCCTCACTCATAGGCTACATGCCACCAGATGATATGGATGATTACCTCAAAATCAAGGCAAGGCAAGGCAAGCAAGACTAAGAGCTAAAGTTGAGAGTGAAAAAGAACGGTTAAGCGAAGATGGCATTGCTAAAAGACTGGAGTTCTACTTCACAAAAGTTAAGCAGATAGAAGAGTTTGCGCAAGACCTAAATAAAGAAAAGGCTGATCAAAAGAAAGAGTTAAGAAAACAATATCTGGCCTACATCATGAAAGAGAAATTCTATCCTGCTGAAGAACAACAGTTCAAAGAATGGCCAGTAGTAGCTCTTAAGCGTGAAGCAGAAAGGATTGAGAAGATTAAGAATGATCCTACGAATAAGAGGAATGCTCCTAACTGGAGAAAATATGAAAAGCTCATTGCTGACTTAACTGCTGAATATAAGAGAAAGAAAAGGGAGATGGTGGATGCAAAAATGGATACTGCTGAAGCCATATCAAAATGGTCAAAACAGCAGACCGATGAAGCCTATGAGAGGCTAAAGAAAAGAAAGATAACTGTTTCAAGCACTTCAAAGAAGCGAGAACACATGATGAAGCTTGAACAGAAAATTGAAAACCTCATAACAATGTTAAAATCAGCAGACAATTCTACTCTTGTGTCAAACCAAGTTGAAGGCGAACAGCTGACTGAAGAAGAGGTAGTAGAAAAAGAAGCAGAGTATCTCAAGGGCGCCATCTTAAAAATGGGTCTAAATGAAGACAGCTCATCAAGACTTCAAAACCTTTTTAAGAAGGTATTAAACAAACCTGCGTCTCCAAACACTGCAAAAGACAAGACAGAAGTTGAAAGACAAGAACTTATTGAACAAGAAACTGCAGAAGATATAGCTGCAGCAGACAAAGTCATTGAAGAAGCTTTCAAAAGAATGTCTGAAAGTCTGCAGGTGTTCTCAAGGCCATCATCTCTCAACTCATCAGCAAATAACCCTCTCCCGAAAAATCCATTGGGTTCGAAAGTACTAAAGTGGATGTCTGACCAAAAGACCCACGTATTGACTATAGTCAGATCCAATGGAGATGTGAAGTACATATCAAGGAAAGAAGCACTAGGCCTTAGTGTTCAAGATTTGCAGGATCTCCTTGAACTTACACTGTGCCGGGATGAAGATGACACAAGTTCCAAAGACTTTGAAGCAAATTTTAAAAGAGAAGCAAAGGAACTTTTGATGAGGAATAAAGATCCAGAATAATGACAGGTTTTGGCATTATCTGTTCCAGGGGGAGATTGTTGGGATTGAACCCTACCAGAGGAACAGATAATGTAAAGCCAAAACCTGGTCACATCAGTGGATCCACAATAAGCAGCGGTTTACATTAGACTTCCCCCTTGAAAGTGATTTATAACAACTGATGGTCTTTATCCGCTGTTCAGATACAACTACTGGTGGTCCTTCAACTGCTGATCAAAACCCTGAAATATCCAACACTGCTGGTCCTATCTACTGATGATAAAGCACTGCCCAGTCAAGGACTGATCAACCTTGAGTAAAGCACTGACATAAAGGAAGAGCAGATGTTTAGTGAATTGTTTATTTTATGTATAGTCAGTGGTTAGGTTAAGCAGTGTTTGTGTAAGGACAGTAGATACAGGTTGTTAGGCTGTTAGACGTCGCTTTCATGGTGACGTCAGCTGAGATACCTCAGTGGTTTGGTTTGCCTATAAATGTAACAGTACCCTGTATTGTTACATTTGATTGACTGAGTGGGTTCTTCTCCTCATGTCTAATCCTTTCATCTTGTGTGCAACCAACCTTGGGGCATCAGGCTGAGGGGGAGTATAGTTTGTAAGCATGTCTATAATCTTTTGCTTTGATTTGTAATCTTTTGACTCTATGTGAAGCAATTGTTTATCAAACTATTTTCTCCTTCGATTGTGTTTACAAAGTTTGTTTTCATTTCCGCTGCACCTAGCATGTTTTCATATTCGTTGATCATTCATTTTAAACAAACAAACAAAATCATGAGAGCCTCAGATCCTAACAAAGACTCTCTTGCTACATTTTTAATCCGCGAGTCAGTAGCGTAGACTCTCTCCTCCCCACACTTATGATGTGTGCGGGGTTTGGAGCTCGATGACCTCCACCGCAGACTCTATCGGCCCGGCAACGTACAGCTTCAACCGATGTCCATTTACTTTGAATATAACGCCATCTGCGTTCTCTATTGCAACAGTACCATACGGAAATACCTCTTTAACTGTGTATGGTCCTGTCCAACGTGAATGAAGCTTCCCTGGAAATAAGCGCAATCGTGAACAAGATCACCCGTTTGGAATTCTTTGTGGTCCTTCAAGCGTTTATCGTGTAATCTCTTTGTGCGCTCTTTGTAGAGGACGGAGCTCTCATAAGCTTGTTGTCGTAGTTCCTCCAATTCATGAATCTGGAGAAACCGGGCTTCACCTCCGGTTTTCAAGTCAAGATTCGCGGTTTTTAAAGCCCACATAGCTTTATGCTCCAACTCTACCGGTAAATGGCACGCTTTTCTGTATACCAACCTAAAAGGAGTAGTCCCAATAGGGGTCTTGTAAGCTGTACGGAACGCCCACAATGCCTCATCAAGTTTGTCCGACCAATCCTTGCGGTTTGCACCTACAGACCACTCAAGGATTAGTTTTAAACCCCGGATGATAGGGCGTGGACAAACGGTGATGCACACCGTAACGGGACAAAGCTTTTTCAAGCTGAGTATTGCAGAAATGAGTCCCTTTGTCACTGATAAGCCCTTTCGAATCGCCAAACCGGGCGAACAAACTTTTCAAGAATCTCACGACCACCCTGGCATCATTTGTGGGTAAGGCCTGTGCCTCCGCCCACTTTGATACATAGTTAACTGCGACCAGGATGTACTTGTTTCCTCGTGAGAGGGGGAAATGGTCCCATGAAGTCTATCCCCCAAATGTCGAAGACTTCACAAACTTGTATCCAGTTCTGAGGCATTTTATCACGTGCCGATATATTAGTCGCCCTCTGACAGGCATCGCACGCTTTTACCCAACTCTGCGCGTCATGAAAAATTGTCGGCCAATAAAACCCGGAATCCAGCACCTTCTTGGCTGTGAAATTGGCTCCATGGTGGCCACCGGTAGGTCCCTCGTGACAATGGCGCAGAATATCGGTCGCCTCTTTCCCTGAAACACATCTTCTGATCACCTGATCAACACCCACCCTAAATAAGAAAGGATCGTCCCAAATGTAGTGCTTGACATCCGAAAAGAATTTCCTCTTTTGCTGGTGAGTCAACCCTTTAATCAGAATCCCGCAAGCAAGATAGTTCGCCAAGTCGGCGAACCAAGGTGACTCATCGCATATCTCAACACCCATCAACGACTCGTGTGGGAAATTGTCATTGATTGAATCCCAACGCGCGTCCTCGATGTCTCCATGCTCCAACCGAGATAGATGGTAAGCCGCTACATTCAACGCACCCTTTTTATCTTGGATTTCGATATCAAACTCTTACAGCAACAGGATCCATCTGATTAGACGCGGTTTAGCGTCCTGTTTGCTTAAAAGATATCTGATGGCTGCGTGATCAGTATACACAACGGTTTTCGAAAGCACCAAATACGATCTAAATTTGTCAAATGCGAAAACAACTGCCAAGAGCTCTTTTTCAGTCGTGGTGTAGTGCTCCTGAGCGTCGTGAAGAGTCATGCTCGCATAATAGATCAGGTGAAAGTGCTTTTCCTTCTTTTGTCCCAAAACGGCCCCTATAGCGTAATCGCTCGCGTCGCACATAATTTCAAATGGCAGACTCCAGTCAGGTGCAACTAAAATAGCGGCCTCAATCAACTTTTGCTTGAGAAGGTCAAAAACCCTCAAGCAATCATCTCCAAAGATAAACGGAGCGTCTTTCTCCAACAAACGGGTCATGGGCCTAGAGATTTTTGAGAAATATTTGATGAATTGCCTATAGAACCCCGCATGACCAAGAAAGCTCCGTATCGCTCTCACAGAGGTGGGAGGCGAAAGTCGTGAAATAACGTCAACTTTAGCTGGATCGACTTCCATACCAGCATGAGAAATCTTATGCCCCAGAACTATGCCCTCTTTAACCATATACAGTGGCATTTTTCCCAGTTGAGGACCAGATTAGTCTCTTCGCACCTCTTCAACATCTTCTTCAAATTTTCCAAGCAATGATCGAAGGAATCCCCAAATACCGAAAAATCATCCATGAAAACCTCCATAGAATCCTCGATCATATCATGAAAAATTGCAACCATGCATCTCTGGAAGGTCGCTGGTGCATTACACAACCCAAAAGGCATACGCCTGTAGGCGAATGTGTCGAAGGGGCAGGTAAAGGTAGTCTTCTTCTGATCCTCAGGAGCAATAGGAATTTGGAAGTATCCAGAGAACCCGTCCAGGAAACAGTAATACAACTTCCCCGACAGACGTTCCAACATCTGATCGATGAATGGAAGCGGGAAGTGATCCTTACGAGTAGCATCGTTGAGTTTGCAGTAGTCAATGCAAACTCGCCACCCAGTGATGGTACGGGTAGGAATTAGTTCATTCCTATCATTTGAGACTACAGTCATACCACCTTTCTTGGGTACAACCTGCACTGGACTCACCCACACAGATTAAGATATAGGATATATCATCCCGGCATCCAACAACTTAATCACTTTTTTCTTCACCACGTCTTGCATATTTAGATTTAAACGCCTCTGATGCTGTGCACATGGTTTGTACTCGTCTTCCATCAGAATCTTGTGAGTACAAAAAGAAGGATTGATGCCTTTGATATCAATGATTTTCCACGCAATGGCTCTCTTATGAAGTCTAAGAACCTCGAGAAGCTGATTCTTCTCATCCTTTTCCAATAATGCCGAAATTATGACCGGTAAGCGACGCTCCTCGTCCAGAAATGCATACTCGAGATATGGCGGGAGTTCTTTCAACTCCATAGACGGTGGATCTTCAATCGAAGGTTTTGCTTTCTCTTCTTCTACATGGCCAATTTCTAGAAACCGCTCCGGACTCTGGGAACCATCGTCACCAATCTGATAGACTGGCTGCTCGAAATCGTGGCCCTCCTGCGTAATGCCAATCAGGTCCCCACACGACAGACGTGTGTCCGAATCAATCTCTTCAACAGTGCCTTGAAAATGAGAGCAGACACATGCATCGACAATGTCGACATAATAAAGCATGTCATCGTGACTTTGCGGATGCTGCATCGATCTTTTGATATCAAATGTCACGTGCTCGTCATTCACTCGGAGCGTGATTTGGCCAGCTGCCACATCAACAATCGTCCTCGCAGTATTGAGGAACGGGCGTCCAAGTATCAAAGGTACTCTTGAATCTTCGTCCATGTCAAGAATAACAAAATCCACAGGGAAAACAAATTTATCGATTTTAACAAGCATGTTTTCAACAAATCCACGCGGATACTTGATTGAACGGTCTGCCAACCGAATTCTCATTCTAGTAGGTGACGGCTCACCCAGATCCAGTTTAGTAAAAACCTTATATGGCATAAGGTTGATACTCGCTCCCAAGTCAGCCAATGCATGGCTAACAGACATGTTTCCAATCAAACAAGGGAGCGTTAAACTACCCGGATCTCCCATTTTCATAGGCAGACGGTTTTGCAAAATGGCAGAACAAGTTTCATTCATCACCACACATGATATATCCTCGAGCTTCTGTTTATTCGAGAGGATGTTCTTAAGGAATTTCGCATACTTTGGCATCTGGGCCAAGGCTTCAACAAACGGTATATTTATGTGAAGTTGCTTGAACAGCTCAAGGAACTTACCGTATTGTTCTTCGATCTTCTGTTTCTTCAGCCTGCCTGGATAAGGTACTGGAGGAGTGTAATCTTTAACTGGCTCCTGGACTTGTGCTGTACTTGCTGGGCGTAGCCTGGCTTGCACCTCGTCCGGTGTGTCAGTCGGGACCACTCCAGTGATCGGTGATGAGTCCGATATGACGGGTCTGGTAGTTTTTCCACTCCTGGTCATGATTGCATTCACATGCCCGCCCGGGTTTGGTTCTGTATTGCCCGGAAGACCACCTGGGGGTCTTTTAGACATCATCTGAGCCAACTGACCAACCTGGTTCTCGATATTTTGAATCGAGGCTTGGTGACTCCTCATTTCTCCCTCATGGGAAAGAAAACGATCCTCGCTCTGCTGATATCGTTTTTCTGCCAACTGATTCGCACTCCAGGAGCTAGTAAGAAGCTGAGCCATCATATCCTCCAGCTTGGAACTAGACTGAGGAGCCTGCTGCTGGGAGCTACTCCCAGTGCCCTAATTCTGATACGAATATGGACCCTGCCGGTAGGGTTGGTTGTATTGCTGGAACTGCTGACCCTGACCCTGCTGTGGCGCTGGAGCGCGCTGAGTGAACCCCAATGGGTTTTGATTACCTGTATTGGCACGCCACCCAAAATTTGGGTGATTTCTCCATCCGGGATTATAGGTATTGTTGTACGGGTTGTTCTGCGGCCTCACCTGATTACTCACAAAATCCACTTCTTCGTGGCCCTCGTACACGACTCCCTGAAAGCATGCACCAGGCTCGTGTGACACTCCACACTGGTCACATCCCGAACCAGCTTGTGCGATCATCTGGGACTTATCGAATTTTGCTGCAAGAGCTGAGATTTGTGTAGTAATGGCCGTGTAATCGTCCACCGCGTGTACTCCTGCGCGAGAAGAAGATGATGATGATGTTGCTGCCCAGCCTCTATCTCCTTCGCGACTCGCGCTAGACTTCAATGCAGCTCTCTCTATGATATGATACGCTTCATTCGGCGTCTTCGTGTCACACCCCTTTCTGCGGCGGAAGCACGAGGTGTGATCATGAAAGGTTCTCATTGCATATGAAAGGTAAACATGCTACATGCTCGTAAAAATAACATCAAATACCATAATTTGAAAACATAAGTTTAGTGTTTACATCACGAGATAGCATAAAACATTGTCTTGAAAGTTTACAACTTTATTTAAACGTAAACATAGATGACATCCAAGAGCATAAGCAAGACCGCGCGCACATCCACTTCTAGTTAGCTGAAATACATGTGAGTTTTGGAAAAACGTCAACATAATGTTGGTGTGAATTCATGCAGTTTTTGTATTTCACATTTGTATACTTTGTATGAAAACATAGTTTGTGTCATGTATAAATCAAGTTTTCATATATAAATCAAGTATTCATGTGTAAACCACTTACTCATGTATAATTCAAGTTTACTTGTGTACCCCACGTACTCAAGTATAAATCAAGTTTTAGTATGGTATGAATCTTATGTAAATAAAGTATTCATGTAAGTATCAGGATTGTTAATGGGTTGCAAGGCCATTAACATGTGACACGACATAGGAAGTCACCAAACCTTAGGCATTTTTCTAGTTGGCATATTCTGAGACACAAAAGCACTACTCGGTACTCGTCCTCACCAAGAGTGTGGCTGCCCGGCACCCGTTAGATCTAACCTTTTGTTCTGCGGTCTAGGTATATTGTTGATTAATGGTGCTTATAGTACCCTATTCGTGACACAATTTCTCGTATAATTTCTCAAAACGCATCACACTCGGTACTCGTTCTCACCAAGTGTGCTTCTTGTATTTGTATCATACCATTTATAAGCATTCTAACATTTGTACATGTATTTCACCCCTGAAGTTATAAAACTGAAAACAGTTAAAGAAAAGGGGGAGCATGAACTCACAACTTTGCGTTCCTTGCGTCGTAAACTTCACCGGATTTGCTTAATTAACGTCGTGACCTATACGTGTTTTTTAACGTTAGTCACTAGACTTGTATCGTACAAGTACAAGTCACTGTCTTTTATGTATATGTTTTCTTGTGTTAAAAATAATTCATATTTTTAACTAAGTGTCTTACTTATATTATTTTCTCAAAAATAAATATAAGTTTCTTGTATTTTGCACTTTACACCCGAGTTATGTATCTTGTATGTCGTATGTATATCTTTGTGTTTTTACTTCTCAAGAGTATTTAGTGTACTTTCAAGTCCTAATACACTAGCACGTATAACACATACTACATACACTTAGCACAAAGTTTGGTGATCAAATAATATATATATTTTTCTAAAAAATATACATACTTAATATAAATTTTAGTCTTGAAGAAATCATCATTTCTTATCACCAAAAATTAGGGAAACCTTGGTAATATTCTTAGATACATTTTTAGGGAATAAGTTTCTCAAAAACTTATATTTTTCTAAGTGTCAAAATTTATAAAAATTTTGACAGGGTTTCCCCTAAAAATGGAGGTTTCCCATGTTTTCAAAACATGTGTTTATTTTCTTTTAATTCATCAACAACCAATTTTTCAACAACAATCAACAACAATATATACTAATTTCTCTATTTCATGAACTTGAGAATTTACAAAAATATGTAGTAACTTACTAGCACATTTAGTAAGTCTTGTTACCTTTAAAAATATGATTAGTTTCTTAAAAACTTTATTTTTAAAGAGTTTGTATTTTCACAACTCCTAGTCATGATTTCCAAAAATATTTCTTCGTGAAATTCTCTTGTTACACAAGTGTTTATACACTTGTTTACTTGCTAAAAATGTGTTTATTTCATGTAATATCCAAATTTTAACAAAACTAATATTTTTCACTTGGTTCTTTCGAAAAACCACTCATAGATCTTTAGATCTACAAGTTTACAACTCATTTTTCCAAGAAATCAGTTATTTGTTCAAGTTCAAAGTTCATGTGTGGATGATTCCATCATCCACAACATCTTTAATCTCCACATCTTGCTAGTTCATGTCTCTAAACATGATCTAGCAAGTCTATGTGATGGATCATCTCATTTTTACTAACAAATAAAATCCAACAATCATCACAACATAGAAACAACATGATTCTATCATCAACCTAGCACTACTTCAACATTTTATCCATTCTTTATCCTTTATGTTTAAGACTTGTTTAAGTTCTTTAGTGTTTCTTAATATTTCACCATTCTTTTCACTATTAACCAACAAAAATATGAAGAGTATGAAGATCTAAGGCACTTACTACTAGCACAAGGCTAGGGGAGTTCAAGAGGGTAAATGAAGTGGATAAAAGCAAATGAAGGAGGTCCTTCAAGATCCGCTTGCACCGAGCTTCGTTAGTGACCTTCTTACACCACCAAAACACCTTGGATTGCTAGGAAGTGGATTGAAAAAGATGGAGGGGTGTGTGTGTGTGTTGGTGCCGTGAGCAAAGGAAGGAGGAAGGGGAAGAATGTGGTGAAATGTGAAGTGAAGATCATGATCTTATGGCTTGTCTTTTTATCCTCCAACAAAAGTTTATCCCATGGTTTTTATGTCTTAAAAGTACACAACAAGATTTAATAAACTATGAAAGAAATCAAGGGTGTGTACCCCCTTGTCTAGAACCGATCAGGGGGGGGGGGGGTGTTAGTTTGATTCCAATGGGAAGTTACAAGTTCTAGTTTCATTTCAAGTGTTAAATCTAGTGTTAAGTGTGTTATTAAATATATAGTGTGTTAGGGTGTTCGGGGACCCTAACTAGCTCAAAAAAATAAAAACAATGCTTCTAGCATTATTTTGGTGTTCTGGGTATTGTCCGGTTGTTCGGTTAGATACCGATTCGTTAAAGTGCTAAATTGCACCGTTTAGTGTCTTTAAAGTATCCTTTTGTAGCACTTTCAATTCCTGACACTTAGGGAAGTATTCTGGATGATAAAACGACATTTCTGCATGATATTTATATGTCTAAAAGCTGATTAGAGCTGAATTTATTAAAATTCTGCACTTAAAGTGCGTTTCGGGTGCTTTTTAGTGCGTATTTTAGCTTCCGTAAGGTATATATGTAAACCCTTGTATGTATTATGGGGTTTTAATGTATTCTTGTTGTTGGACCTACACCTAGGCCTCAATTCTAATGTCTGACTGCTTTCTGCAGTTCTGTTGACACAGTGTGTCTTACCGGTGAGTTTACTAGTATTTCTGACGCAACGCTCTCGTTTATGCATAAAGCAATATTTTGTAGTATAAAACGTGCATGAATTCACTTGTTTAGCATGTAATCAGTCAATGTTGGCATTTAAGCACATAATTGCAGTCATTAAATAATAATTAAAGTGTACGGAAATTACCGGTTTGGTGCCAGTTGTCACACTTCGTTCCTAGATCGCCTCCTGCATTCACGTCTAATCGCTACTGCGTGTTGTAACTGAACCCTTGATAAATGTCAAGACCAGCTGTCTCTTGGAGAAGCCATGATGTGGAACGTCAATCAACAAATCTTTGAATCTCTCCCAGGATGCGTGCAACGACTCTCCCTCGTCCTGGCTGTCACAACCCCCGCCCCCTTATCTGTCCCGGGAACGGGCGGCCGCGAGCTCAGTGGCGGTGGTATCAATATTTATTAATTTGGCAGCGGAAATTTCATCAGGACCGTAGTTAGGAAATGTTTATCAGAGTAAAACCACCATATTTGATATTAATAATCACATGGGTAAACCCCAAGTTTCTTATAACAATACATTTATAGGGACAAACCCTTTTTACTAATTGGCTGTCAAATTGTGTTACCTGTAACGCGTTTTAAAAACACTTGTCAGTCGGAAATACTGGTGAGTGAATCCCAGTTTAATCAAGAAACATTTTATCAATTAAGACAGTATTGAGAGCGATCACATTGTTTATTTCTACACAATTACTCATTCAGTATTTGCCACTCGACCGGATCTGTGGCTATGGTCAAATTACCCATTGGCTAACTCGTCGTCCAATGGTAATGCACTGTCATTCTGACTTACTACTACTACTCGTAGTAATAAATTTTGTATACAAAACCCCATAATACCGGCAGTAATTGAAGAACTACAAAGACTCAATCACCGCTTAATCACATTGTAAACAATTAAGGTTTTGTAAAACATTCCAAAAAGGTTAACAAAAAGAGGATAAACTCACATTGCTATCTTAGAATTCGCGTAAGGGTTTCCTGGGATTAATCTATAATTTACACAATTGTACATAGGTTAGTATAATAACCCTTTTGATAATATTAATGATACCCTCCTCGAGACGGTATTCCAACAACTACGTCGGGCAGAACCACGACAGTTGTTACAGAACCCTAAATCAATCGGGCAACGTAACTATTATGAAACTGGGGTTATAATACTTACAACGGAGCAGAACCTCGCTAATTAGGGGTTATAATACTTGAATATTATGCCTATATCTTCAGAAAGTCGAGATACAGAAAGAAAGTGAACGAATTGAAATGAAATCCGATGCGTTCTATTTATAGTGCTGATATCTGGTCTTCTCGCGGCCCGCGTAATACATGGGCTGGGCTTACGCGGCCCGCGTTGACTCCGGTCAACTGCGTAGCTTAGCTGGGTCATCAACTAGCTTCTCCGGGTGTTGGGCCACGTGGCGGCCCAGGGTCGCACCACCTTTTTAGTCTCTCGCGACCCGCGTGAACTTAACGGGTAGCTTACGCGGCCCGCTTGAACTTAAGAAAATCAAAGGAATCTGGTCTCAACCTTTATACCGCCCGCGTAAGGATTGGGGTGGGTCTACGCAGCCCGCCTCAACTTACTATTTCTTGTTTTTTATTTATTTTTAATACTATATTATATTTCGGGTTCAGTTTTCACGTATGGGATGTATTTTAGAAAGTGTAGGGTGTCAGGGGTGTTTTAGGAGGGTTGTTATATTTTGGGTATCACTCTTGGGTTATTTGATAAAATATATAGTGCACTCACATTAAGTATAGTGACCCAATTCTACTTTATCCCTACGTCACGAGACAGAACCCAACGAATTTAGGCAGAGCCTTGACATACGTTACGGGGTCCTACGTCAGTTGGACAGGGTATCAGTGATCAAGGGTTAAAACACTTAAAATAAGGTAGGGCTTTGTAGAACTTAAAGGGAAAATATTAAAGAAAATAGGAGTAAACAGATAGAGTAATTGAGGGAACAAGAGGCACGCATGAACAACTGAAATGTGAGTTCTATTTATACCTTAAAGTGACCTTGGGAATCACGAAATCTACTGGACACGTAGTGTTGTTTCAATAAATGTTGAATTTCCTTTTTTCTTAGTATACACGTACATACTTCCTAAAGATCAAGATTTGTTTAGTTTTCAATTATTATATTATTATTATAATTAATTTAACTGCTTTATTCATTTGGCGCGTATAACTTATAAAATATGACGTTTTATAAAATGTTGAATATGCCATTAGAATGAAAATAATTTTATCTACATTTTGAACCAAGTGTCATTAAAAATGGAGTAGGTTCAAGTATAATGTATTTTTATAATTTAATTATTAAATGGTTCCTACGCTTGCCCAAAATACTTCATATTTCCATTGGTCAACTTACCCATGATGTATCCTTTTAATAACATAAGTTGATATATATATATATATATATATATAAATTTTGGAAGTGTTACATCCTCCCTATCTTGTTTTAAATCTCGTCATCGAGATTCACTGAAATATGGATGAATATTTAGTTAGTTTAGTTTCTAGGTATAATTCTGGTCCTTGTTTTGAATTTTACTTTTACTTTGACCAGAACTATTCTCTATTATATTCTTATCTTCTCAAGAGTTCTTAATGAAAGTAATTTATTAGAGTAAGTGTTTAGATGTGTTGTGTCTTCGCACAACTTTTAGTTACAGGTTTCCTAATGCGTCAATAATTGCAAGGGAATTCTTATACTTTCGATGGCATCTCAACTTATAGAGTTCTTGTTGTTTATCTTGTCGCACGAACTATGAGACGGATGATCAAACGAAATAGTGTTTGATATCGGAATTTAGAGACGTATACGAGAGATTCCTAATAAATAAATCTAAAATTATCATTGACACACTTGTTCGTAATTTATCCCTAATTGTCAATTAACATGGTCTTTGGATTTCCTCATAGACACACATATCTATATAATATTTCATATACTGTAATATGCACACTATCCATAATGTAAATGTATTTAACAGATTCACAAGTCAGACATCAGGTCATGGTACTATTTAGGGAATTCCGTTATCATAACATATATCCCATCTCACCCGGTCTTGCCGGAGAGGTAACCCCATCTCACCCGAACAAGCTGGAGAGTCTACCGCACCATGCCCAGTTTTACCGGAGAGGTAATTATCATGGTATTTCCCATAAATAGACTTTTCTCAAATTAGGATTTTGAAAGTACATCGTTTATTATAGTTTGCATCAAGAAACAAGGAAATCAGTATTCTCATGATGGATCATATTCTAGAACCGAGTAGTACTAATAAACAAGAAATAACAGTGGCCAGTTGTTATCGCTTATTTATCATACAGGCACTGTTCTAGTCATCATCCTCACGGGATACCAATAACCATCACACTTTATCTATGCAAGTAATTGGCTTATCTCAAAGCTTTATACTAAGGCATTCTTCTTAGGTTCAAGTCTAAATATTGTCCTGGTTGTTACCAGTGAATATCAATATCCCAATTCTTTCATTTAAGCATAGATATTATTATGGTTGTGGTTTTCTTTTGGTTGGAGAATGGAGTTTCAAATATATCATTGTCTCCATTGACACTATAGCTAGGTTCAATGTAATAAGTATGCTTACAGCTAACCTTATTTATGCTTATATATTGTTAGATTCCATCGCAAGGAATATTTTATTGAGACATATGACATTTTAAAACATAATAGGTTTCATGGTTTATTTCTATAATAACTTCATGTTTTCATATGAATTACCAATGATATTTTCTTTTATGTTTATCTTACAGAAGATATTATATTGGGTATACCATCAAGAAACTCTATTGGGTATAGGCATATATGTGTATAAAATTTCAAATCTCTAGTTAATATTATACTTACGGGATATATACACACATATATAAAATAATAACTATACATCCGATGGTACCAATCATCAAGCTTATTTCCATGACTTTACTTTATCTTTTTATAAAAGTAGTATATTGAAATAAACTTCATAATATTTTAGAATTTAATGATGGATAAATAAAAGTTTAAAGAAATAAATTAATCAAAATATAAACTTTTTGGATTCATGGGAATAAATTTATTTTTAACTAGTGGGTTGAACCATATGGGTTTAAAATATCAAAACTTAACTCTCAATTTATTGTATATTATATTATTTATTCAAAGAAGTATTATAGTAAATAATACAGAGTTTGACGTTTCAAAAATTGATTCTAAATTTATTTGAGTAATATACATGTATTGGAATATGTATGTATATCCCATATAATATTAGTAGTAATTTATATTACAATAGTAAGATTGTAATCTGAATTTTAAATAAAGTTATATAAAGAACTAAACACACATTTGATTCAACTATTTATATAGGGCATCCATTTTAAATTATAGTTTGAAAATGAATGTTTAGGAATATTTTAAAGTGCTAGGTAAAATAAATAAATAGATACTAAATTATTGATTTAAGTAGGATAAGAAAAGATGTTTTCACTGTTGCAATATCCTTACTTCTAAAAATTTAATTATCTAATCTTTTACCATAAGTAAATGTGCAAGGATTAAAAATATACAGTATATTATTTTCGTATAGTATAATATACTTATACTTATGAGAAGATAGGATTTGTATACATATTCTGGTAAAAAGATCTAATAGCCTTGTTACATTTTAATAAACCCGCGATGGACTTATAACATAAGTGCATATACTATTCTATATACTATATTACACTTATTAGAATTTATTACACCATGATATTTTATTAAAATTTTAGATATAAAATATATCTTTTACTTACTGTACTATCTTATAGTAAAATATACTATTCATATATCATTGTAAAATGTTTTATCATTATACTAATAATATAAAAGGTACGGATGAACTCAAATATTATGAGTTATAAAAAAATGTATTTGACTTACTGTACGAGTCAAATATTGGAAAATTTATATTAGATTTTAGATATCAAATTATTTTCCAACCGAAAACCGTGTAGGATAGATACCCATATGTACTATTGGATTTCTATATTTTGGTCAAACTTTAACACCTGTTTGAAAAATGAATATTTCCCTCAAGTGTTTTATTAAAGATACTCCAAATATGTACTACAAAAATTAATTTAAGTTTAAACTAATAAATTATTTTGAGAAAGAACATCGTAATAAAATAATTAATTTATGTTTTTAGGCAAACCAACAAACCATGTGCTAAGATACAAACAATTTTTTTTTCCATAAAGTTACTACTACAACTAAACCATTTATTCGTTGTATGTGAAGGAATATATCATGTAAGATATATATAGTATGTATTAATATATAATAAAAATTTTCAATCATATTTAGGTGAATGAATGTCAGCTGACTTGAATACTTTTCTTTATAATTTAGGATACACAATCCTATAACTAATGGTTAATCTAATTATTAATTATTTCCAAGCATAAGACCTATTCTGGACTTATCTTAATAATAAAGATCTATAAAAATGCTTTCATCGTTTAGTTAGGCCTTTTCTAGGTAGTCCAACCAACTCAATTTCTAAATTTTTTTTATGATTTTATTTAATCATGAATACCCATCATATTCATTTAACCATCTATTTTATTACTAAGTATTTTAATAGAAATCTTTAAGTAATCCCAACATTAATTATTTCACAAAATTATGAAAGTATGAAGTCTTTTGGTCAACTAGTTATAAACCAGAAATGATAAAATGGAGTGGTAAATTGGTACACCTGGGTTTCAAAACTTGCTTTGGCTAGATCCACTAAAGCAATCTTTTAAAATTCTTAAAATCCTTTCGGTTAATTTAATAGCTTCGGTTTTATTTATCTAAATATAAATTATTTTGAAACAATATTATTAAAACTACATATATTTCAATATGTATTTTAAACCAAAGTAAATGATTGGTTTCAAAAGAGAATCATAAATATGACTGCTTTGTTAATAACCAACTTAGTTTGATGTATATTATGATATTATTTGAATAGGTGGTATTAATTATCACAGACAAACTTCTAGTACAAACATTTGGGTACAATCATAAAATAGATTGATTAAAAACGGCAAACATTGCGACTCATATATATATATGGTAGGAGTTGGCTACAAAGCCTATTTTTCCTACAAAGTGTAGGAAGCGATCTCACTGTGACATGTGGCATATAGGGTTTTTTTATTAAAGGGTACACAAGTAATTGAATAATTATCTTATTTATGGAAAATTTATATCATAAACAAAAAAAGAGATTTTTAAGGAAACAAGATATATCATATCAATTCAAGACCTGCAGTTACTTTAAATTACGAAGATCGATTCATGAATAGTTTCTTCACGTTGTGTTTTATTAGTCACACACAACACGCCATATGATCATTCATGAACAATTTCATCACGTTGTGTTTTATAAGTTACATGTAGTTTATGTTTTAAGAAGGATGTGCCTTTATAATTATTGATGTTGTGTTTTGTCAATTATTGGTTTCATCACGATGTGTTATACCAGTTTATGATTCACAATGACATGTTTTTTTCTGTATTTTTTTTCTTGAGATTGTGTTTTATAAATATTAGGTTATTCATGATGTGTTATATTGTATATAACACACCAAAGTAAAAACATCATAATTGGTCACTCTAGAACACACTAATGGTATAGCTACTATCAAACATAATATTTGGTTCTTCATGATGTGTTATAGTGTATATAACACACTAGATGTAAACACATCAGAACTGGTTACATTTGAACTCACTAATGGCACATCTACTATCAAACATATTTGGATCCATTTTAAACAAGCAATTTAGATCTATTATATTAAGTAAAACACATACTGAGTTTGCCCAACAACCATAAAAAGGAATGCAAACAAACAAATATAGCGTAAAACACACTACTTTGAATACAATGTCTAGAAAAAATATTAACAATCAGTGTCTTCGTCTTCAACACAACCCATTGTATTCGTCTTCAACACAACCCACTGAATACTTCAAATGCATGATCTAACAAAAAACAAGCTACAACACATTATGTTCCCGTATAACACATTGGTATAAACAAAACATTCATGTTCCCATATAACACACTGGTATAAACATACTTTGATCGCTTACAATCAAAACAACTTTGAAGGCTTGAAGTATATAAAAACACACCTCTGCCCGACGATCCCTTCTTGGAACGTTGTTTTTTTTGGAACAGATCAGAGTCTTGATTTTTTTGCATTGTCTCAATGTTCTTGAATCTTTGAAATGCAAGAAAATCGACAAAAAAAACACACTGATGATGGATTTCAACTTCCAGGACACATAAAAACACACGCTTGTATCTGAGTGCGAATTTGTTATCTAAATCCATGATTCTAGCTAATTTAGGTATAATTGAGGGTTTCCTAATGTGTGTATTTAGAGAGAGGGTAAAACCCATGAATGTAGGGATGTGGGTTTAAGTTGACGGTTATATGATTGATTTAAAAACACATAATGACTAAAATACCCCCAATCTATTAAAACAATTTATTTTTAACATACACATATTACCAAAATGCCACCAAAATAATCTCAACCATTAAACACTCCCATCCTATGGCCAAGATTGCTTCCTACACTTTGTAGGAAAAACACACTTTGTAGAGGAACCCCACCCTATATATATATATGTATTTATTACAAACTACAACTGGAATTCAAAATATACTAGTGATTATACATCCGTAACTTATTTTAGTCAATCTAAGTTATAGAAGTATTATGCTCAACATGCTTTTATGTAAGGTTTATTCTATCTCCTGTCTATACTAAGTTGTTATTTAATAGGCGAAGTTCCTTAAAAGTTTCTAGCTCATAAGTGGCATGGGTGCGGGTACTAGTTTGGCCGTTCGACTATTTAATATAAGTTAGCATTTACTGCTGTAGTGGCTAACATATGGAGATTTACCCATTGTCCATCTAATTCATCTTCCCCTAGTAAGTTATTGCCTGTTTCCTGAGTTTGTGTATTTATTTCCTGATTAATTATCGCTCCCTTTGGTTGTGACTTCTTTATTTTCTCTCGACTTTTGCTAATAATCCAACTTCTTTTCTTAGTGGTAAATGGTTTCTTAGACTGTGCCTTACGAATAAATATTCCTTCCTCAATATCTGCTGAGTATCCTGAGGGATTTGGTTGAAATGAGGTTCCCTTATCTTTTGGTGAACTATCTAGTTGACGATAGATATCCGAAATTCTTTGCTTACCCATGCTGTAGACTTACAAATAGTCAATTAATATAAAACACATAATCACATGAGTTATTTCCTAACACATAATTTAAAATTTAAGTGTCAGCAGAACACTTCTTTGGCTTGAACCAGTGGCTAGGCTCTGATACCACCTTATGTCACAACCCTCGCACCCTTATCTATCTCGGGAACGGGCGGCCGCGAGCTCAGTGGCGGTGGTATCAATATTTATTAATTTGGCAGTGGAAATTTCATCAGGACCGTAGTTAGGAAATGTTTATCAGAGTAAAACCACCATATTTGATATTAATAATCACATGGGTAAAACCCAAGTTTCTTATAACAATACATTTATAGGGACAAACCCTATTTTATTGAATTTAAAACATCGTTTATTAGGTAACTTTTATAGCCACATTTTTCCCAAGCCTTCAGTGCTCTCCAGCTGGCTTTTTACTAATTGGCTGTCACATTGTGTTACCTATAACGCGTTTTAAAAACATTTGTCAGTCGGAAATACTGGTGAGTGAATCCCAGTTTAATCAAGAAACATTTTATCAAATAAGACAGTATTGAGAGCGATCACATTGTTTATTTCTACACAATTACTCATTCAGTATTTGCCACTCGACCGGATCTGTGGCTATGGTCAAATTACCCATTGGCTAACTCGTCGTCCAATGGTAATGCACTGTCATTCCGACTTACTACTACTACTACTCGTAGTAATAAATTTTGTATACAAAACCCCATAATACCGGCAATAATTGAAGAACTACAAAGACTCAATCACCGCTTAATCACATTCTAAACAATTAAGGTTTTGTAAAACATTCCAAAAATGTTAACAAAACGAGGATAAACTCACATTGCTATCTTAGAATTCGCGTAAGGGTTTCCTGGGATTAATCTATAATTTACACAATTGTACATAGGTTAGTATAATAACCCTTTTGATAATATTAATGATACCCTCCTCGAGACGGTATTCCAACAACTACGTCGGGCAGAACCACGACAGTTGTTACAGAACCCTAAATCAATCGGGCAACGTAACTATTATGAAACTGGGGTTATAATACTTACAACGGAGCAGAACCTCGCTAATTAGGGGTTATAATACTTGAATATTATGCCTATATCTTCAGAAAGTCGAGATACAGAAAGAAAGTGAACGAATTGAAATGAAATCCGATGCGTTCTATTTATAGTGCTGATATCTGGTCTTCTCGCGGCCCGCGTAATACATGGGCTGGGCTTACGCGGCCCGCGTTGACTCCGGTCAACTGCGTAGCTTAGCTGGGTCATCAACTAGCTTCTCCGGGTGTTGGGCCACGTGGCGGCCCAGGGTCGCACCACCTTTTTAGTCTCTCGCGACCCGCGTGAACTTAACGGGTAGCTTACGCGGCCCGCTTGAACTTAAGAAAATCAAAGGAATCTGGTCTCAACCTTTATACCGCCCGCGTAAGGATTGGGGTGGGTCTACGCAGCCCGCCTCAACTTACTATTTCTTGTTTTTTATTTATTTTTAATACTATATTATATTTCGGGTTCAGTTTTCACGTATGGGATGTATTTTAGAAAATGTAGGGTGTCAGGGGTGTTTTAGGAGGGTTGTTATATTTTGGGTATCACTCTTGGGTTATTTGATAAAATATATAGTGCACTCACATTAAGTATAGTGACCCAATTCTACTTTATCCCTACGTCACGAGACAGAACCCCAACGAATTTAGGCAAAGCCTTGACATACGTTACGGGGTCCTACGTCAGTTGGACAGGGTATCAGTGATCAAGGGTTAAAACACTTAAAATAAGGTAGGGCTTTGTAGAACTTAAAGGGAAACTATTAAAGAAAATAGGAGTAAACAGGTAGAGTAATTGAGGGAACAAGAGGCACGCATGAACAACTGAAATGTGAGTTCTATTTATACCTTAAAGTGACCTTGGGAATCACGAAATCTACTGGACACGTAGTGTTGTTTCAATAAATGTTGAATTTCCTTTTTTCTTAGTATACACGTACATACTTCCTAAAGATCAAGATTTGTTTAGTTTTCAATTATTATTATATTATTATAATTAATTTAACTGCTTTATTCATTTGGCGCGTATAACTTATAAAATATGACCTTTTATAAAAAGTTGAATATGCCATTAGAATGAAAATAATTTTATCTACATTTTGAACCAAGTGTCATTAAAAACGGAGTAGGTTCAAGTATAATGTATTTTTATAATTTAATTATTAAATGGTTCCTACGCTTGTCCAAAATACTTCATATTTCCATTGGTCAACTTACCCATGATGTATCCTTTTAATAACATAAGTTGATATATATATATATATATATATATATATAATTTTGGAAGTGTTACACTGGCGAAAGGTCACAATCCGGTTCCGTAGCTTGGTTGTTTTCTCAGGTGGAAAATATTTTTGCATAAACTGCTCCGCCAACTGATTCCAGGTCCTGATGGACCTGGCTAGAAGTGACATAAGCCAAGCTCTAGCTTTGTCACGCAACGAGAAAGGAAACAACCTCAACTTAATTGCATCCTCCGAAACACCTGTAATCCTAAATGTCGAACAAATAGCAAGAAAAGCAGCAATATGCCTCCCGGGATCCTCGTGCTCACGCCCTTCAAACTGTACTGAATTATGCACCATATTAATAATACTAGATCTAATTTCAAAAGTAGTTGCATCTATAGTAGGCTGAAGGATACTCGGCTCCAGGCCTGCCCTTCCGGGCTGATTTGTCTCATTCAAAGGTCGCTCATCGTCCGCCATTTAGCGGGTACTACCTGCTCCTGCTCACCAGCTGCGAGTAGCAGCGCTACCGCGCGGGATCTAACACGAAGACGTCTCCTCAGATCGCGCTCGGGTTCGTCTGACGGCTCAACGGGATCGGGAGCGGGGGTCGAGGACATCAACCTGCAAACGAAAAATTGACACAATGAATATTTTATTACTATAATAATGTTGTTTTTTTTTTGCTGAAAAGAAACAGAAAATTATTTTCAAAGGGCTGAAAATTTTATAAAAATCCGAAAATGGGCCCGAAAATTTATAAAAATTACAACAATAAAAAAAATCGAATCGGCTAATGCAAGAATAATTTTCAAAGCCGAAAATTCAAAGAATAAATAAATAAATAAATTCGAAAACGAACAAATAAAAGGAATAAAAATTTACAAGTGTACAAAAATAATCTCGAAAATGAATAAATGAATTAAAAGCAAGAAATATTAACAAATAAATAATCAAGAAAATATACACAAATATTCACAAGTATATACACCGATAAAACAATGACTCGGGTCGTTCCTAAAGCTCGCCGAATCCCCGGCAACGGAGCCAAAAACTTGACGTGTGCGCGTATATACATATTTTTATCATGAATAAACACACGATTCAGTTTTAAATTTATAAAAGTGATTATTACTTTAACATCAAAACACACACGAAAGAGGCAAGTGTACCCCGTCATATATGTAGTAAAGTATCGGTAAGAACCAAGTATCGATCCAAGGAAATGGGCGGAGGAATAATACTAGACCTTTGTCACTAAACTACCGGTAAAAACATAAGTTGTTTGATTTTTAATAAACTAAAGTAAGCATAAACAACTACTTATAAAAACATAATAGATTTCAAATATGAAAATAGATAAATAGCCTTGCTTAATACACAATCAAAGCATGTCAACTAAGTCGGTTTTGGCACTAGAAGCATTTGATCAATTCTCCAATTTTGAGACAATTAGTATCCCTTTCGGGAATCCTAACATGACAATCATTCGGAAAGTTAAAACGATAAACACACTTTAACCACCTAAAATTGTTCTTTAACTTGCAATTGATAAATGTCTATGAAAATCTCTTGAAAATAAGTTAGTCATCCGTTAGGAGTTTTCTAACCTCACTTAAACAAGGAAAGCGACACCGATAAACACAATGCAACCACCGAGACAAGCATAAACTAGATTAAATCACAACCGAGTTCATTTTACAAATCTTGCACATAAATTCACCAAGATAGCAATTTTGGCCTAAACTACTAACTAAGCTAACAAATCATGGCAATAATTTATAACGACACCATTTAACCCGTTAAGGTCCTTACGTGACGGCAAGCTTTCTTGATTAATAATAATTACATTTTATTAAACCACTAACCATTTCTAGTATCATGGTGCACACATTTTAACCAAGCTAAACTAGTTAACCAAGTTTAAAGTTTACTAATACAAGATTAATTAAGCTTCATTTTTCAACTATCTTAACTAACCAAATACCAATCATCTAACAAAATTCCTTATAATCAAGAAATCAATATCAATAACAAGGTTGCAAACTAATCATCAAAGATTAACATAGAAAATACTTCCAAGTGTCATTACAAACAAAGATTAACATACTAATGGTTATAATCAAGCAAGGGATTGTTGTGTTTTGCCCAAAGGCTACAATAATACATAAACATTAATCTAAATGCTTGAAAGATTAACAAAATTATGGAAAGATTAGAAAACCGCACTATGTATAAAATGGGGATAAAATGGGGGACTAAAATATGTATAAATTAGTGAATATCAGCAATCTGAACACGGGGCCGTGCCCGGACACCACGGGGCTGTGTCCAGTCGCCCAGTATCATTAATTTTTGCTTTTTCACACCTTTTTACACATTCAATCAACCTAAAAACTTATTTTTGGGACACATTGAGGATAATGTGTAATTTAAGTGTGTGGGGGGGGGGGGCTAAAACCTTGAATCTTGCAAGTCCTAATTACAAGCCTTACACAAAACTCTATTGGAACCGCTAATCACCCCATTTTTTTTCAAATTTTTTTCATATTTTTACTTGTCTAGGTTTAATTTGGGAATTTCAAGTTCTAAAAAGGTTATATTTTTACAAATTTACAACCGATAGCGTCGTGATAAAAAGAAACAACATAAGAAAATTATGAAACGGCATGACAAGTTTAGTTAAAATTTGATTATATATACTTGATCACATAAAAACTCATTCCCACAAAAAGTGAGTTTTGAGCCTTTATTGAGCATCCAAATACATATCTTTAAACTAAATGCGCATTTTTCGTTTCTTGTGTGAATAGCCGCTTGGTTCTTACGACTCTAGAACTTGCCACGACAATACATTCCCGGTCCTTACCAACTTAAACCCGAGTAAGTAAATTATGGAGGCATTAGGACTAACCCTTTTTATTTCTACACCATTATTTTTCTTTTTTTACCACATACCTAAAATCCCCCTAGTTAACCCCTTTGAGCCTAAACCTTTTCATTTCTTAACCCAAAACAAACACCCTTTTACCCACCAAAACCTTTTTCATTTTAAACCCTTTATTTTAGTAACAAAGCTCGGTTTTCTTATGACTTTTCTAAATATATATATTTATGATGATGAAGCCAAAAATAAACAAACAAGTTTATCAACAACAAATTTGTTTGAAGAATTGCTTCATCAAAATAAAAAAGTTATGAAAAATAAAAAGTCTTACGAAAACCGATGCTTTTTACGCCTTTCGCCATTTTCTACTAACCACTAACCCAACCACCTACCTTTAACCCAAGCCTAACCCTTCACCCCAAAAGTCCTCTTGATATTTACAAAGGTATATAGTTACAAAGGAGGAGGATTGATTGCTTGGCGGAGTAAGTTCCATGCCGCTCTCGAGTGTTTCACAAAAATACATTTTCAGCCGAGTGTTGAGTGATCCCAGTGAGGTATGTGAACTTGTATATAAGTGGAATTTTAAAAAAGGCATGTTATGCCCTAATAAGTAATTTATCTTATGTAATGTTTTAAATAAATCATGACGAATAGGATTGTAAATAAATAAAAATAAAACTTAATAAAAAATCTTGGGAATCCCGACACTCTATGACAAGCCCAAAAACCTTCTCTTCTACCCATTCCATTTGGGAAGTGTAAAGCCACATTATAAAGAGTTTTGCTTGAGAACAAGCAAAGATTCAAGTGTAACAACTATAGATAGTGGTAAATGGGTATCGAACTCAGGGAGTATGTGAAAAATGTGTTGATTTTATAGCTTTGCACCTTAACTAAAATTAACCTAATTTGCAGAAAGTAAAGATCAATAATTTGGATTGTTTGATTTTAAAACTAAATTAACTAAATAACTTCAAATCAAAGGTTGGTTGTAAAACAGATTAGGAGAAAGCGATCATCCTAAACTTCCGGTTTGCTTTTGACAATTGTGTTTAAATTCACTAGAAAGAATCACATAGACATGATTCATGTATAATTGTTTGTTGTGATAAAAGGGAACTAAGTACTCGGATTATGAAAACGCGAGGTTGTTGCCCGATAACCAATTGATTAATATCCAACCCTAATCCTTCCCGTGATATCTCGATTGTCAACGACACCAAGAACGTACGGTTTAGAATATGATTATAACATCAATCAACAATTTACAAACAAACATTCACACACCATAATAAACAAACAAACATTGCAAGTCTATTATTCTAGAAATACGAATCCAAACACAAAAGTCATAGACAAACCTTCAATTCAGGATGATCACCATAAGTTTAGCCACACATAGCTTGGTGAATCATCATAGCAATAAGTTTAATGTTCATACGAATCGAAAACACAAACTAATCGTTTTGAAATGTTTGGAACCAAGCAAGAACAGCCAAAATCGCCCCCTAGTTGCCAAGAAACTGTCCAATGATGAGATAAGTGAAAAGACACCCCAAAAACTGATGAAATGAGGCAGTTACGGTTTCTGTCGCAGCCTCCACCGTAACTTATGGTGCCACCGTAAGTTACGGTGGACATCATGTTGTTACGGTAGATCTTTCCTGAGTTACGGTGGGATTTGGTTGTTTTTCAGGGCCACCGTAAATTACGGTGGCCACCGTAATTTACGGTGGCACCCTGAATGTTGTGCTTTGTTTCCTCTTTCGTTCCACGCACGTCCCGTTCATCTCCAAACCGTCCAGAGCTGCGTTTTATCCCTTTTTAGCTCCCGAACCGCACCTGAACTATAAGCAACCGTAGTTATCTAATTCAAGATAATTACATGATTAAGTGAAGGATAATTTCGTCTTTTAATATCATTAAGGGTTATCCTATGGACCACCCGTCAGGGGGTATTTGATGTGTGCAAAATGCAACATATAAATTACATCAAATGTGGCATAAAACTAACAATTTTTTAGTACTAATATTGGAAAAAATGTGTTTTTGTCTTTCTTTAGTATTTTCAGGATTAAATGAGCTCAAATGAACAAAAGAAGCAAAAAGGCAGCTAAATCTAACATAAATACAAGAAAAGGAACAAACGTGGCATGCCCGACCCCCCGACAGCATCTTCCCAAGCAAAAACAAGAGAACAGAAGGCTGAACACGCCCCGTGCTCAATGAGCACGGGGGCGTGCCCAAGTGTCTGCAGAAAAGACAGTTGTAGGAGCTTCTATCACCCACCACGGGGGCGTGCCCAGCGGACACGAGGTCGTGGTCAACTTTAAGATTCGCATAATCTGGGGAAATCTTGATAGTACAGATACGCTTCTGCACACGGGGTCGTGCCCAGCGGACACGGGGGCGTGGTCAACTAATGCAGACAAACTGCAATTAATGAAGAAAGAGAAGGAGGGTGGACACGGGGCCGTGCCCGAGCTGCTGTTCAGGCTATAAATGGGGGTGCTTGGCTCATTTGCAAACCATCCCTTGGCACACCACCTCTCTCACACTTCACCCACACTCCACCACCACCACAACACCATCATCCACCACCATCATCCATCATAGAGTGTGTGAGTCGTCTCGGGATCCAAGATTGATCGTAAGAGTTCTTGACAATCAAAGGCCATGTTTGCCTAAGTCTCTTACATCACTTGGTGAAGACAAGTGTCTAGTGTAATACTTTTTATTTTTAATCTTTTCGCACTTTTTATTTGGTTATGTATTAATGACTTTAATAACTAGTTTCTTATGTTGAAGGTGATTCTTCCTTATCGTTTGTCTGTGGTGTCTTGACATTATTTTACTGTCTATATAAAATAAAAGATTTTCACCATTCATATCTCCACGGTCTATATGGAGGTATGTTGGCTACCTGGTCGAGGGTTAAGGGAACGGTTTGGTAAGAGTCTTGCCTTGTTCAGTGTATAGATCCTGCAAGGACCTGGGTCAAATTTAGTAGGACCTCCTTCAATACCCAACAATATTGGATGGCGGGGGTCCAAACTCTTTGATCCCCTCATATGTAAGCTACTATTAATACTTTAACCGGGCTACTTAGGACTGTATCCCTGCTGACTCAGACTACTTAGCCGAGGGTAACGTCACCTTCAAAAGAGGGGCCTACCACATTATGCATTAATAACTTAATTAATTATCTTTCAATAATCCGACCCTTTAGGATTGTATCCTTGCTGACTCAAACTATTGGGTTGTAAGTAACGTCACATTCAAAAGAGGGGCCTACTACAATAAATAAGATAATCTCTTAAAAAGTGCAAAAGTGCGGAAATAATCAAAGGTTACACTACACATGAGTCGGATCCAAGTGATTCATCTTGTCTATCTGTTTTTATTTTATTTTATTTTTCAGCATTTTAGTTAGTTTTATTTTTCTTGTTTAAAACATTTTTCTAAACTTTTGATTTGATTAGACGTTGAGGATAAACCGGTACTAAAAGCTCTTGTGTCCTTGGACGACCTCGGTATCTTACCAACACTATACTACGCTCACGATGGGTGCACTTGCCCATATGTGTGTTTAGTGTTAGTAAATATCGTGTTTTGCAAATTTAAAACTTGGCTAAAAAGTGTTAAAAAGGGCTTAAAATATACATTAAAAACTAATAACACCGCAAACATCACTCCCCTTGAATGTTACTCGTGAGATTTTGATCTTCGAATTTTAGATCCTTGTGAAGTTGATGAGAGGCCAGCTGCAACTACCTTTACGCCTTTCGCCCTTTTCTACGAAAACCGATGCTTTTTACGCCTTTCGCCATTTTCTACTAACCACTAACCCAACCACCTACCTTTAACCCAAGCCTATCCCTTCACCCCCAAAGTCCTCTTGATATTCACAAAGGTATATAGTTACAAAGGAGGAGGATTGATTGCTTGGCAAGCTTATGGTAGGAGTAATTTCCATGCCGCTCTCGAGTGTTTCACAAAAATACATTTTCGGCCGAGTGTTGAGTGATCCCCGTGAGGTATGTGAACTTGTATATAAGTGGAATTTTAAAAAAAAGGCATGTTATGCCCTAATAAGTAATTTATCTTATGTAATGTTTTAAATAAATCATGACGAATAGGATTGTAAATAAATAAAAATAAAACTTAATAAAGAATCTTGGGAATCCCGACACTCTATGACAAGCACAAAAACCTTCTCTTCTATCCATTCCATTTGGGAAGTGTAAAGCCACATTATAAAGAGTTTTGCTTGAGGACAAGCAAAGATTCAAGTGTGGGGGTATTTGATGTGTGCAAAATGCAACATATAAATTACATCAAATGTGGCATAAAACTAACCCTTTTTTTAGTACTAATGTTGGAAAAAATTTGTTTTTTTCTTCCTTTTGTATTTTCAGGATTAAATGAGCTCAAATGAACAAAAGAAGCAAAAAGGCAGCTAAATCTAACATAAATACAAGAAAAGGAACAAACGTGGCATGCCCGACCCCCCGACAGCATCTTCCCAAGCAAAAACAAGAGAACAGAAGGCTGAACACGCCCCGTGCTCAATGAGCACGGGGGCGTGCCCAAGTGTCTGCAGAAAAGACAAAGTTGTAGAAGCAGTAAAATCTTTTTGGTATTTTTGAATATTTCAAATGTAAAGACGGAAAGCAGTAAATAAATATAAACAAAGATGCAGAAACGGAAAGCATTAAATAAGTATTTACAGACATTCTTTTTGCTAGTGTTGAGGGTAAGAGAATCATATCAGTGTACGGTCATGCCAAAACGCTCTTGTTGTTCAATTAGTTAACATTTAGATACGCACCCTATAAAGATTATCGATATTGTTGTCCACATAAGCTCAACTTATCAGATGTACTCGCGGTTAGGGGATACGCTAAGGTATGATTTATACTTACCGACCGGTGTTCATACACACACGACACATTCCCGTATCAAGGTATGCACGAGACTTCATCTTACTGGTGAGTATACCATTTATCATCTGTTTTCAACGTATATGATGTGAGATACTCACTTATTCGAGGATAAATATATGCCCTATGTGATTAAATCACTTATTAATGAGGAACTTGATATTCGATGCATGCAAGGCACGAGAGCAAGTCCGTGATCAGGTTAGTACCATCGTAAAAACCGGGAATCAGTGGAGTGGTCGGATGAGGAGAAGTTGGGGTGCTAGGTGGCATCGGATAATATCCAAGCTCACCCGTCTGCGAGTCTCTTCGATAACGGTCTTCTTGCTCGTTGTTTGGCGCACTTTGCCAAAACGGATGGGTCGGATCCCATGCGTTTTGGTTGTAGGGAACCATTGTGTGATTATATAAAAAAGTGTAGAAATTTTGTATAAAGATTGAGGTAGAAGGGATGAAACATGGAAAAAAGTGGGGTATTTATAGATGAATTTTATAAAGTTTGATTTTTTTTTAAACTGAATGTTACCGTTCAATGGTAACTTTGACCAAACACTCCTCGATCAAACCAATTCATCTCCGTTAACGTGTTGGCGAGACATTGATGCCCCCCCCTTAAATCGTGCAGTATGGATGGTGGCGCCCCGGGGGCGCTATCGTCGTTGATGTGGCGGGGTGGCTGTAACGCTCTGCTTATTTGTACTTTCCATTTTTAGCAAGTCTTGTTCGTATTTCTATTTTTGGAAGTCTTGTGTTCTTGAAATCGTTCTTTCTTTGTAATTGTTGTAAAATCCGAGACTTGATTCATAAATAAAACTTGTATTTCTTTAATTTCATGTTGTTCATACTTTATACATGCTCATACATTCGATTTTGTGAAACAATTTATGCTTATTCGTAATTCTTGGAAATTATGTGTTAAACTTGTAAATACGTGAAACTTATGCATAAAACGTATTACGAATGTATACGATACTTAAATATGACATTCATATGCTTAATTATACTTTGATTATGCTCATTATACTTCTTTTGTCCTTAAGATATGCTTAAATGGCAAAAATGGCCCTTAAAACATCCAAAAACCCTAGATAAGGAACTTCATGGGCCTAAATTCAATTAACTGAAACCTACCCCTCCCCCTTGTCATGGCCCGCGTAAGGTAAGGCCTTGGGCTACGTGGCCTGCGTGAGAACTCCCAGATCAATTCCCTCATTTCCCTTCGCGAATTTGAGCGGGATTTGGGTTATTTTGAGTTTAAACCGGGCTTTTGGCATTAAATACACATCTAACCCAACCCTAATCACTTCCTTATAAATACCAAGTGCCTCCCAAGTCATTTGAACTTTACAAACACTCTCAAATCACTCTCAAGCTCCCAAAATCGTAGCTGCAAGTTCAAGTTCGGACAGAAACATCAAGCTCCACTAAAGTGAGCATTACTTCTTCATTTCTTGTCCGTTTGAGCTCATTCTTTTTCCAGAACACTTGGATCGACCTTAGCTTAGATTCCATGAGTATTCCACAGTGAATAAGTCCTTGGAACTCCAGCAAATAGGCTCCAAAGTTCACTGTTTGAATCTGATTTCATTTATCTTTACTAATACTTGCTTAAACTTGAGTTTAACTCACTCAAACCCACGTACTTATGCTTATACCACTTCTATGGTTAGTTAAGCTTAAAAACGGGGCTGAGACATACAAAATCAGAGGTTGAACCTCATATACTTTCTGTTTTATTTAGGGTTTTTAACCCACAAGTGATGTTCAAGCTTCAAGCTTGATGAAGGAGTGATTATGGACTAACTTGGGTTGTCCAACAAAGAATCCCCACATTACTTGATGATTTCTCATAGTGTAGTTGTTGTTATTCTTGTATTAACATTAGTTCATGACCCTCCTTGTATGTTTTTACATCAAGTGTAGTGGTGAACCATAAGAGGTACCTAAATGGAAGCTTGTTCTTCCTACCTCCTACATGATTTCCATGATACTAGAGGTACCTAAATGAAGATCTAATCTGTCACACCCCGATTTCCACGTGTCACCGGTGGGCCCGGTGGGGAGTATCGTGACGTAGTTGAGATCATCATAGTCGAACAACACAATATATAAATGCACAGCGGAAGCAAAAGGTAAATATATTACATTCCGAATATAAGTAATGTCAAAGTATTACAACGGAAGGTAAAGGATCCACAGGCGGATCAATAAAAGAAAACTGTTCAACAGACTTTAGACATCTAGAACTTGCAAGATTCCCTAGTGACGCCCTGAGCTCCCAGCCAATTACGCATAGTACCTGTCACTTAACCTTTTGGAAAATACGTCAGTTTACACTGGTAAATACAATTAACTGACTCATTTTGGAAAAAGAGTTTAAAAATTGATTTGAATGCACGAGGCACAAAATATCTTTTATAACTGGATTAAAATGCACAGAGGCAAAATTAATCTTTTATACTTGGGACAATTTTATTAATAAAAATCTTATATCCGATTTACATGGTTGTCCAACATTTAGGGCTGGTGATTTTACAATACAAGCCGGACAAGATTAATCGACACACCACAAATATAATCTCACAAGAAGATACCCTTACGAGTGAGTATACGTTATACATATGCAACAGGAGGTGTTTTGCCTACACCTTGTGCTTACGTCGTGGCCATTCACTTTTTAAAATGAGCCAAGGATATCCAGGACACGGTCATTAACCCCCAATGTTATTTGTTATCAATCAATACAGATTAAAACGGGATTATGCAATTTAATCATCTCCGATTAAAAGGTTTCTACACCCGACCAAGCGGTATTTTTATAATACCGTATCCCAAGCCCGTATAAGGGAAAATAAGTTAAAAGTATTTACCTGAGCTAGCAATGCAATTTATACTCAGCCGTATATCCTAATCAGCAAGCACAAGTACTTCTACTGGGGCTCTTAATCTGGAACGAAGGTTTTATTAACCTATTAAATTCCTAACGGGTCTTATTTAAGTCGTAACTTAGACCGGTTAGTTTTAAGGAAAGGTTTACGGTTCAAAACGCATGATTAAGCGAAGACCGGGATAGGATGTGATTTAGACCCGACAAGTTTGGAGACTTGTATAATATGGGTAAACTAAACACATTCTGGATTTTGAGATAAAAACGATAACGTTTGACCCGTTTCGGCTAATTTATGCAAACTAGTTACATAAACCGTACCGAACGCGTAATAAGCGTAACGGTTATTCATATGAGCCATTTACAGGTTTCCTAAGTTAATATGCTCCTAATATGTTGTGACATCAGTAAGTTGTCCTTCATTATGCCCGAAACGTATATAAACACAAACTAGGCCCCGTAGAGGTAGTTTGGTCATTTAAAAGGTTATAAAAGAGTTTAAGTATTTACCTGAGTTACAGGTCTGATATAATCAGAAAAAATACTTATTTTGATAATTTATAACAGTAGGTTAAAGTATATATGTGAATTTACCAAGTATAACCAAACTATGCACCGTAGGGGCATTTTGGTAATTTCACATAAGCCGTAAAGCTCAAAACTGAAGTCTGAGTTAAACAACTTTTTCTTACTGTTAAAATATTATAATTTAACTAAAACATCAGTAGGTATCACCCTTGTATGTTTAAAAATAGTCTTAGTACATACTATGCGCTAAAAACGCTAAATAAGGCGATTAGGAGCCGTTTACGGGTTCAATACCTAAAGTTGATATTTTTATTATTCCAGAAGGTCTAAAATAATTTATTTATCATAACTAATCAGTAGCAAAAGGTTTGGAGTCGTTTAGATATGTAAAACTCATTTTATGGCCCGTAAGGGCAAAACCGACATTTACCGGATTAAGCCTACGACTATGAGTTATGCTCAGCCTAAAATTAATTAAAAATCTTTAAAATTCCCAAAATAATATATCACATCAGTGGGTAAAGATTTTGATATCAAAAAGTAGGCTTAACTAGGCTATACGCTAATTACGCCATTTTATTAACATAAAGCTTTAAATTTGCGATAATGAGCATAACTCTCAATCTATACTTCAAATTGATGTCAAACTTTGCATACAAGTTTATATATCAGTAATTAAAGTTTCTACTCTTTTACTTTTCCAAAAATCACGTTTTAAGGTAATAAGGGCATAATGGTCAACATATGAGCAATTAACGGAAACGCGTAAACGAATGGGTCAATCAATGAACCAACCACAGAGGGTTGTGCTAACATGTAGCCTGGTCCTAAAGAAACTCTAAGACATTTTCAAATCATACTAAAGCGGGTCAGAACTGAAAGTCAAAGCGAAAGTCAAACTATGCGACTTTCGGTTCCGAACCGGGTCTCTACAGTAAATTGTCGGGTTGAACATGTTTAGATATGTTCTTACACTAATTACCAAGTTATAACAATGATCCAACAGGTTGCATATGATCTACAATGTTAATTATGCATAAATAGCATTTTAAGCTTCCTGTTGACTTTTTAAATATAAGTTTGACCCGACATTTGACCTGGTTAGAGTGATGATCAGGGGAAACCCTTTTGAGGTTTTATTACCCACATAAATACCAATTCATAACTACTTTTGATTCGAGATATGACTGAGCCATTAATACTTAATCTCGAAGTCAAACCGTAATTACGTCGGTTTGACTTTTAGCTAAATAACTAAGCTAAAGTTATTTAGAGAAGGTTAGGCAACTTACAAAGGTCCTAAGCTTGATTAGGGAACACTTGAGAGAAGGTTTTGAGTTCCAGAAGTGCTCCAAGAATGCAGATGAATTGTTTGCAACTAAAGGCCCTTATATAGTGGATTTACTCACCACAATGCATTGACAACAAGGTCTACTACTGCCCACAACATTCCTACATGTGTCCTACATGTTTAGGGAGTGTTTAGGGGCCAAGGGGTAAGAGGAAACTCGTTTAAGAGGTCAGAATCGCGTTTAAACTGGCAACAACCGGTTTTCTGTTGCTGGGCAGTTGCTTGCGCACCGTAACAAATATTTGTTGCGGTGCGCAACAATTCATCAGGGACCAAAATGTTGGCTTTTCAATGATTTGAAGGGGCAACTGAGTATAAACGATTCTTGGCCGTTTTTTATCAATATGGGGCCTCAAATTTGGGTCATGTATAGTATGCACCACCATGTTATGTTGTGTGAAAGTCCTGGAGTCTTTTAGAAAGTGCCGAATAATAAGGTTTACCGTGCAAATTTCTTCGTAGGAGTCCACCAATTAAATTATGAATCATTCATTGCTATAATTCACTGAACTTGAACATATACTACATGTTTTTAATATGTTTTGAGTCTTGGGATTTATAACGAGGTCGTTCAGAGGTGCAAAAGTTAACATAACGACACTTTTAAATCCTGTCAAACATTTTTTTTAATAAATCCGAGTTTATAACGCTTTTTGTCTTACACGACACGTGTCGTTATTTTATTTAACACGAATTTTCGAGGTGTTACATAATCTTCTACCTCCTACTTGACTATTGGACTTAATAATACATATAATACTTATACATATATATATATATTATTCGAACCCTTGATGGTGAACTTGTGTTCATTCGTCAAAATATTAAAATAAATTCATCTAAGGCATAAGACTTGTTATGATTCTAATGAGTATATTACTCATGAAAGCATTAACCCTTGAGGTTCCATATTGTCAAAAACAAGTACTTGTGTTAAAGGATGAATACTTTCATATACATATGTTCTTGTGTTTTAAATTCCTAATCATTGACTCTTCCGTCTTCCCCAAAACTCACACACTTTGTTTCTTCGTGTAGAAGGACACGGTGTTCCAACCTCCTAAACAAACCAACACTCTCGCGGATTTACCAAGTAGAAGACTTGCAAAACCGTGAGTACACTCGACCCATTTACATTTTAAACCACTTTTGGGTTGTAACATGTTACCATACAAAATTACACTTTCACACACTTAAACATGCTCTATGAACTCAATCCGTTATACATGCTACTTGTTTACTTAGGTTCATGCTAGATTATACATGCTTTATGCCATTACCATGCTAAGCCCTCAACTTAACATATATAGCGCTATAGGAGTAGCACACCACCCGTCGGGGTCTTGTTAAGTCATTATACTAAAACGGTCTCGTTACTTTTGTGGCGAGGGATGCTAAATACTAGTGGACACTTGGGTTAGACGTGATGTTATGCATGCTAGTTACCTTGTTTACAAATTGCCATGTGGATTCAAGTAAATGCTTTATACATATGCTATACTATTTAAACCTTGTGTACTCGCCTTTGCTTTTGCATTGAACTTTATTTTAAACATGTTACAGGTTGAGGATGATGATGCTATGAAATGAAGTAGCAATGATGCCTAGATACACATTTAGACGTCTTAGGTTTAAATTGTTGTATCAAATTTTGTCTTGTTATGTTATGAACATGTTGTTATTTGAGATTTCTATGTAATGTTGACAATTTGATTTATGAAATGAAAATGGTTGATTTAAATATTGTCACAAATAGTGTTATGAAGTCTCTTGCAATCTACACACTTCGTCTCATCCCGATGATTCCGCCATCGGTTGGTGTGTGTTAGTCAGTGGCGGATCCAGGGGTGTTTTGAGGGTTCCTGGGAACCCCCTCGGTTTGGAAAAAAATGAAAAAAATAGTGGAAATTTTGTATGATTTAAAAAAAATAGTGAGAATTAGTAAAAATCTATCAAAAGGAACCTGATGGAAAAAATTTCTGAATCCGCCACTGGTGTTAGTGGCGCCGTGCCACACCCACTGGCCTAACAATAGAAAAGTGATTGAAGTAGAAAAATCATAAATCTAGGTTAGCCATTCAAATTCAAAATATATATAAAACTCATTGAAGGATTAACATGCTCTTGTTCTTGATAAGTTCTGTGTGAATATCTGTCTTCACATACCATTCAAAAAAAAAATCTGTCTTCACATACCTTTTAAAATCATGATGAGAATTTATTTTCCAGCGGTTAAGAAATATGAGGTTTCATCAACATGAGAACAAAAGAAGAAAAAAAAAGGCAAGTAACACATGTCTTCTTCATAGATACACTTCACCCACTTCATTTGGACAAAGTAAGTTAGGACATAGGAGAATTTATCATATTTTATTTTTTTTAAGTAGCCAAATTTGGTTTTTATGGTTTTCACAATAACATCAATAATCAGTATTCATTTATTTAGTTTTTTTTTTCTATCAATGTAAGACATAAGTCGATATTTAGTCTATCTCTCTCGGTTGATATCGTAGTATCGTACGAGTAGTTTTAAAATCGATATCAATCAATCAATCAATCAATCATACCCAGTAAAATCCCACAAATAGCAAAGCTATTTGTAGGGTCTGGGGAGGGTGGGATGTAGGCACACCTTACCTCTACCCCTAGGGATAGAGAGGCTGCTTCCAGAGAGACCCTCGGCT
>JARYGA010005913.1:0-35440 GCA_030545235.1 Helianthus tuberosus
TTTTACTAGTTTAGGGAACTAGTTAATAATAATTTTGGTTCCGAAACACTAATCACCCCTTAACGACGTAATTAAACCCCTAATCACCCTACACCTTGTTATTACTAAAATATCTAGTTTTTAAGTATTGTTTTTTTTTAAATACTTACATATACCCCCCCCCCTCCATGATGACCGAAAATAGGTGGGACCAACCCACCATATCTTTGTTGAAAATGTGAAGCTAGAAGTATGGTATTAAGATAGTTGTTGTTGAAATAAGTTACAACACCTTACCTTGATCATATCCTTCCATCCATTATTTATCATCACATAAAGTTGCAAAGAAAACCCTCATCCTCACCCCTCTTGTTCACGGCAACCATACACACACCCAAAACCACTTTTAATCTTCCATAAACACCCCATTGTTCACTAAATCTAAGCTTTTCAACATCATCTAAACATGGTTTAAGTATGGAGGACCATTAGGAGCTTTCTTGAGGGCTTATCTTTCTTCTAATCTTCTTATTTAGCTTGTGCATTTTGTGAGTCTTCTAAACACAATTTTTATGCTTCTAATTACTAGTTAATCATAGAAGTACAAGTTGATTATCTTGAAGTTAAAGTTAAACATAATCAAAAACCCTAAACATAAAGCTAATAAACACTAAATATGAATATATTATGTGTTGATTTATGTTGTTTAGTGTTAATATGTTCATGTGATCTTGTTGATTATGTTAATTTTGTTGTGATTAGTAGCTTAAAGTGTATAATTATGATGATCTTGTTGTTAGTTTTATGTAGTATTTTATATTTGTGTTCATATTATTATGATGAACATAAATATGTGATTTAAACATAGTTATGTTTAAATCAAGAAAGATCATCAACTTCAAAGATTATGAGCATTTATATATAAACGTGATTTAGTGATTCTTGAAAGATGAAACCAAGAATAATCATGTGAAAGGCTTTTAACAACACTAATGAACTTGGTTTTTGACATAAAATAAGTTTGTGTGATATTAATTATCAAAAGTGTTATGTAAAAGTCTTGGAAATTTCTACATAAAGATGTGTGAATCTTTAAAAGTGAAAAACAATTTACAATCAAGTTTATGTAAGAAATAAACTTAATAAATGGTTAACTTTGAAGACTTGAAAGTTTAAGCAAAATAATGCTCATAAGAATCTTTGAATGAATAAGTATGATTAGTGATGTTTGGAAATTGATTATTGATTTAAACGCGTTTTTATAACGTGGGAAACGTCATAGTTTAGGGGAAACTATGGCGAATTTTTCTAAAAATCTAATCGCGATTAAAGAGGGGATTAAAGGGTAATTAACAAGGTTAAACGCGATTAGTGGTCTTAAATGTCATTATGGAAACTTTGATGAGAATATTTAAGGTTTAAATATTCAAGAAGTTCTTATGAACTTAAACTTATATTTTTACAAAAATAAATGGGTAAAAATATAACAATGTGTAAATATAATTTTTGGTAAGAAAAATTATATATTTTTGGAAACTTGCTAAGTGCATGTGATGTGTGCTATATATGTGTATGTATTAGATACCTATAGGGTGATCAAAATAAATATACATACATGTTCCTACATGGTCCAAGAAATGCTAGTAAAATCGGACAATTAAATAAAATGACTGAAATGGAAATACATAACACTTGATGACGACAATTTGGGCGTATCAACATCGTAAACAAGTTACTACAATGTCAAGTCTAAAAATAACATATTTTTAGACACTAAAGCTAACGCATAACTAAGTGGTCAAAAACAAGAATCCGGAAAGTCGAAAACTATAAAAATTACCAAGTATTTTTCATGTGAAAAACGAACTTATTAAGTTACATGCTTGGTGAATTTTTGGTAAAAATTGCAAGAGTATATTTAATGGACTCACTAGGATTAGATTTGGGCTAAACCCAAATTTCTAAAACTAGGGCTAGGCCCAATAACAAGAAAACTATGGCTAGGCCCAATAACAAGAAAACTAGGGATAGGCCCAATAACAAGAAAACATGGGTTAAGCCCAATTACATAAGTTCGAAGCCGTTCGCATATAATCCAATACACATAGAACACATGAATACACATAACAATCGAGCGAGTGAGCTATCAACGCTTTAAAAGACAAAGTTGTTCTAAAGATGACAAGCGAAAACATAATAAAGAATTCAAGATGAACAACTTGTACGAGGTCTGAAAGACCTAGTGTCTAACGGGATTAGTACACATGTAGGTTATTGACGTGTACGGACGCTCACTTCGATATCATATTTCACGGAACGCAAACTTGTGAGTTCATGTCCCTCCTTTCACTGTTTTCAATGTTTTGTTTTCAAAAACATCGAGGGGAAATACATGCTAAAACTATTGGTATGTTAGTTACGGAGTAGATGACATGATCAATGTGCATAAGTAGGGAAACAACATTAGTAACCATTAATCACTTAGTGACCAAGGTGCAAAAGGTGTAGATCTATTGGGCTTGAGGCACGCCCCACTCCTGGTTGGTATACCCTGGAGTGCTTTTGTGATCCCAATGATGACAAAGTGTTCTCGGTTTGGTTATTTGCTTATGGTACATTATGTCAGGGGGCTCGCTACCCACTGATAGATCCTTAACAGACTCCATGAATGAATCAGAACATACCATGATTACAAGATAACAATTACGACATTTCATATGATAACAAATACTGCATGAACTCGCTCAACTTTTGTTGACTTTTTAAAACTACATGTATTTCAGGAAACAGGTCTTGAGCCGGTGATTCACTATGGGATTCGGGAAAACAAATGACAACGATTACCACTTTTGAAGGGTTTGTCTTCTATATCCCAACTTCGTATGGGTATATAGGAAACAAAACCTTACTAAGTTTTATGTTAAAACTATCTTTTGGTGATGTGTAAAACAAACTGATAACTATGTTATGTCTAATGTTGTGAACATGTATGGTACTTGAAACTACTTTTGGGAAAATATGTAAATATTCGTTGGAATTTATATAACTATGGCATCATTGTTGGTTCATGTTGTTAAATACATTTGGATGCAATGATTACCTTTCTTACGTCACACACAATACGCTTCCGCTACTAGCAGGGTGTGACAATACAAACTCATTTTACTTGGTTATTCATTTAACCATACATTATTCTCTTATTTATACATATCATCTGATCTTATTGCTTTTCAAATGATTTACAAAACAAAGCAAATTACAAGGTTCATGACTAAACATTTTCTTAAACATAAGTTATGAAATCTATTTTCACAAAACCTATGTATCTCACAGGCATTTTTATGCTGACGTACCTATTTTCACATGTGTTTCAGGATATGATGCATAGAATTTATCAAGATACACTTAGGCGGACTTGGGCCTTAGTGACAATAAAAGATGCAAGACTAGTTATTTATGTTATATTTTTTTGATTGTCAAGACATTTTAACTCTTTTATTCAATAAAACAATATTTCAATTTCCATGTGTTATGAAACAATGATTCTGTTACAACACTCCCTGACGTTTCCGCCACGTTTTGTTGTTTTATGTGGTTGGGGTGTGACAGAACGGAGGTTAAATACGTCAAATACGCGAGTTTGGGTGTGCAGGGACCATTTCTGCCATTTTGGCAAACTTTATGGGAACTGGCACATGGTGGCGCTGCGTCACCCCCACATGGCTCTGCCGTGGCGCGACGCCACGGCCTGATCTGGACAGAAATCTCATTTTTGTGCAGCAGATTGAAGTTCAGGGGCCATTCTTGCAATTTCTTTGTGTGGCAGCCAAGTTAGCACATCCCCAAGTAAATTAGCCGGCCTCTAACACTTGTATGGCTAGGATTTAATGCTTGATGGCCACGCCACACAAACACTTTTTTTGATCTTGTGAGTTCACTACAAGTATAAATAGCCTAGCATTTCATTTGTTGCAACTCACACTTGATCTAAATTCTCTAAGTTGAGGTTTTATAACTTCATACCTGAGAATTATAAGATCAAGTTCAAGCAAGGACCCTTTATAAGCTTCCTTCGTTCTTTTATCGCTTTCCTAGCGTAAAAGTCAAACAGTGTTTGACTTTCTGCTTTGACCAGTCTTTGGTCAACACGAAGTTCGTTTGAACTTCGCAACGTGAGCGTAATCACGATGGCTATAGTCCCTAGTGACTATACCTACTGATTACCACGTTGACTAGGCGTAGTGACGAGTCGTAGTTTCGGTCAAAATGCGCATTTATGCGTATTTTGCAACCAAACTACTTTAGGGTATCAAAACACTTTGTTTTGATATCAAACCCTGTTCTCTAACTTAGTTAAGCATGTTTTAACATGCTTAGCTCGTCACTTTTAGTTTGGTGCTTGTTTAGAGTCGTAAGTCAAGCGGTCTAAACCACCGCTTAGACTTTCGAACTCGACCCGTTTGGTCGATCATTAGGATCCGACCAAGCATGTTTAGTGACCATAGTTGTATAGGGAATAACCTTCCGAGGTTATACCTTATGGTCACGTAGTTTAAGTAGTTGTAAGATAAGTAGTTTAAGCATATGTAACCTAAACATTTGTCACCTAACTAATTATGCAACATAATAAACATGTTTAGGCATATAATACTTGTCATACGACTAGTTAGACGTCTCGAACGAGCGTTTGTGCGAACGACGCGTTAAAGTAGCGTAAGCTACCTTAATGGGTCGTAACGGGTCGAAAGCACTTAGGTTAGGTTCCAATTTAGAATATAGGCTTTGTTAAACCATATCACATGAGTTCCAATACTCATTGGGTTTACGAAACCTCATTCTATCCGTTCTTCCGATTTAGGTCCGGTTTATTTACTTAGTCACCCATATTAGGTGCCATTTGATTTCGTGATCCCTCTAGCTTTGCTTGGTTGTTGTTCAAGACTTCTAAGCATCCTCATGTGAGTACATAGTCCCCTCTTTTACTGTTTTCAATGTTTTGGGGTGAAGCATGTGTACCTATTTGTTATGTTCATGATTTCAAAGTATAATTGATTATACATATTAGTACTTATCTTTTGACAAACTGAATGATTATTTATGGTTTAAACGCTGATTTTTCAAAGATTATAAAATTAATTGTTGAATTGTACTTATTTTACGTTCACCAGACCGATTGGTAGTATGATATAGCGCTATAGGATTTGACACCCCATTCCTATTGTTTATGGAATGTCAGAAACCGATATTTTATCCAAATAGGAATTGCCTTCGTGGTATTTCCACTAGGTCTGATTGAATTCTTAAATCACATTTTTATTGTATATTTAATTATACTCCCAAAAGTATAGTTTAATATGCTCTCATATGTGAAATTGTACAAAACAACATATATTTTGTTAATTACTAAAACATAGTTTGATATGTTATTTATAAAACCAAAACATAGTTTAATATGTTATTTATAAAACCAAAGTATACTTTTGATATACTACCGAAAACGATTATTTTGACGACTAAAGTATATTTAATATACTATCTGTTTAACGATTTTGGAACTGAAATATATTTTAATATATTACTTATTCAACTTTCTTAAAACCAAAGTATATTTTTATATATACTACAAACCTTTTTATCAAAACATTGTTTTACAAACTCATTTCACTTACATATTTATTTATGCATCATTCTTTTATATTATCAAATTTCTTGTAAAATTTCGCATGATTTATAAAGAAAACATTTTTAAAGCTCATGACTATTTTGTTAAAACATTCTTTTAAACTTACAAAGTCATGAATCATGCATTAATAAAACCTATGTATCTCACAGGCATTTTTATGCTGACGTACCTATTTTTACACATGTTTCAGGTGCTGCTATGTGATGATTGTTGAATCATAAGATGGACTCGTGCCTTAGCGACTTTAAAACTTGAAAGATAATATTTGTATTTATCTGATTTGTAATAAAACAATGAGTTCAATAATTCAATAAAATGAAATTATTAAATCCATGGTTGTGAAACAATGATTCTGTTACAACACTCCCCGACGTTTCCGCCACGTTTTGTTGTTTTACGTGGTCGGGGTGTGACAGTCCCTGTGATTGGGACAATCATTGGGTATCCCTGAGAGGGATAGGTTTCTGGGTAAATCAAATGGGTATTCCTGAGAGGAATACGTTTTGTGGGTAAAATCTGGAATGTTGGATAATACACTCATCCTATCACCATTAAGTCCCATCTTGTTTGTTACCTCAAAGGTAACGGAGTATTAGTTGGTGGCGCTATCTAGGTTTGGCTCCCTCACCCCGTACCTGAGAGTACGGGTGTGAACTAATGACTCAGTCATGCCCAATGCTTTGATAGGAGCATTGGGGAAAGGGCAAAATAAATCTTGAGTCGTCTTGTATTCGAGGTATTATCAACATTGTAATCAATGAACGGAACTAAACACTTGGTAACTAATGTTTTCGGAAAACTATGAACTCACAAGCGTTGTCCGATACACGTGTGTGCATGCTCGCAGGTTATTGGTACGTGTGGATGTGGAGCTTGCTGTCTGGGATGCTAGAGTGGTCATGGGTCGAGGAACATGGAAACTTGAAACGAGACTAGCTGATTTCATACACTTGGGTTGTAGTTAAACTTGTATTATGCTTCCGCTGAACACCACGAGTTATAAATATGTTTTGTAACACTTTATCTTAATGAATGAAAGTTTTTATTAGAAATCTTGTTATGAGTTCAATGTGATTAGTGGCTAGATCCTGGTACGTCACACGTCCCGCGGTATTCCCGCATGTGGTATTTTGGGGGTTTGACAGTTTGGTATCAGAGGCACTGGTTATAGTGAACTTGGTTTTAAAAATGTTTTTATAAAACTAGACTATAACCGAACAGTTCTGAATACGTGAATACGACCATGACACTCAGCTCCAGATTGCAAGGTTCGTCTTTTTCACCTGTTGCATACATTACATGACTAGTACACATTTGTTTATGATGTAACATATGAACACACACTCGTCACTATAGCATGACGGCATGGATTGCTTGTTTACATTATGATGCGTTGATAGTATGTCATAGTCTTTGGATTTCTGTGACCTCATTACTCTAACAACCTCCGTTTGATAGCTAAGTTTGAAGAACCATTTGACACGAGTTAGGAGGAACTGAGATGAGCATGCAAATCACAATATTATTGTGGGTGCACACATAATAATAATGTGTGGTGTATGTGAGTCCCAGTGAGGCTTAACAAGTGAAAAAGGGGTTCTGTTCCGTTATTCGATCAGTGAGAAACATAACGAATCTATATGAGTCATAGTAGTGAATGTTTCCTACTTGAACGTGATCTTTTCATGCCTCTCTGAATCCTTACGAATCTCGATGCTATCGAGTATCACCTGAACACTCATTAGAACAACTAGCGACCTGTGTAGAATGTTAGGTGCTAGTACGAACATCCCTGAGTTGGATGTCGCAGCGTCAAATGATTGGTCTATACCTTTCTCACCCCTCTTCATTTGCTGGAACTCAATGTACTGATATCTTAGAATTTCAAGTGTGATCACTTCTGCAACACTCTCGCAACATACCATGTATTACTCAGTCAACTTGCAAGAGCGATGGGCAAGAGGATGAGCGTAGTGCCTTACCGACCTCAATATTAAAGCGACCCTGATTACCAGCAACGAACATCAGCAAATTGACTTCAATCGAATCCTTAACCCTAGTCAGCGACTTATGAGAGTCAACTCTTACGAATCAATCGGGACATAATCGATGACTATTGACTATAGAGTGGAACGTGTAACTGCCCGCACCATGAGTAGTGCCTTAGGACGTGACACGGAATATGAAAAGATGGACCCTGTTGGTGAAAGGTCGCAGGACACCGTTACAAGCAACGACATTAAAGGCAACAGTCGCGGCAACATTAAGGTACTCGGAATTGTAGCCTACAGCATGGAAACGAAGGTGACGTCGACAACGATTGATTGTTGACAAGTCAAGACGTCAACAATCAAGGGAATAATGACAGTATTGGGAATCCTCGTAACTGTAACAACAACACCGGTAGTGGTGCTTGTTGAAGGGCATTTAGGACCGGCATAGGCGACGCCAGAAATATAGCAACATGGTGGCCTGCACCTTCTTGGTAACTAATCGCTTCGTTTCTGTTCTGTTTAACCCTGATGCTTCTTGAAACCGAACCTGTTGTGGAATTGGCTGATGGCAAGTCAAATGAAACCTCATATGTTCGTTGGGATGCAAACTCGACCTTGTGGGACAAGTGTTCGACTTCGAGCTTCCTTCTGCTATACTTGATAGTTTCGATGCAGTAGTTAGTATGGATTTGGTTTTCCAGATGTTGCACAGATATACCTTGTGAGGAAAGGATTTCGCGTATCCCTCTCCTTAGTGGAGAATCGTTGTCTGTCCTAAAGCGTCAGAGTGGTGTAAAGGTTGGTATCATTTCAGCAATGAAAGCCCAGGAGTGTCTACGCAAGGATTACCCGCTATGTCGGCAACCGTTACTAATGTTAAGGCTAAGGGAAGAGGATCGAGGATCCACCAGTTGTTCGTGATTCCTCTCAGTGTGCTACTCGAGGAACTTTCAGGTTTACTTCTACAACTGATTAGGTAGAATCACAGTTTGATCTCACGACCAGAAGCAGCCTTGATTACTCGTACTCCTTATTGTCTGGCGCCTGAAGGTTGCTTCAGGTACTACGGGATGAGAGTTATATCGATCTAGCTTCTCGTTTTAGGGAAAATGAGCTCTATTGTGGAAACAAAGGACGAGTCCTTTCGTACGTGAACAGACTACCACAAGGTGGCAATCATAGTCTGTCACCCTCTATCTCGCATCGATGACCTGCTTAACCCACTGTAATGATCAAGCTTCTACTCGCAAATCGACTTGAGATCGGGCAATCATCAGATGAACGTCCAGGAGGAAGATGTTCCTAAGGAGACATTTCAAACGCAGTACAGCTATTACAATTTTCTGTGTATGTCACTCAAGTTACTCCATACACTAGCAGCTTTAAGGATCACATGAATCGTATGTGTAAACCTCATTCCGTCAAACTGTTAACCGTGTTTATTGATGACACTTAGAATCACTACTAGGAGAAAGGAGCACTGTGAACGGCACATGTAATTTCGTCCTAGAGCTCCTAGGGGGAGGAGTAACTCCATGCGAAGTCTACCTAAGTGTGGCTTCAGGATTGGAGAAGTACACTTTCTTGGTCATGTAGTCAACGAATTGGGAATACACGTGGATCTCGCTAAGATCCATTTTATTAGAACTTGATCGGCACCCAAAGACTCCTTCGAGGATACAGCAATTTCTTGGTCTCTCAAGGTACTATCGCAGATTCATCGCGGGATTTTCGAAGATCGCACAGTTTTAATCTCTTCAGCACAGCAGGGTGCTGTGAATTCGTGGGAGACAAAACAGGAGGACGTCTTTCCCGCTTTTGAAACCCAACACTGCAATGCACTGAGCGTCGTCTTTACCTGAGGGTACGGGTGATCTAGTGATATACCATGATGGTTCGAATCAGACTTCCAGTTACACGCCAAGACAACACGAGAAAGTAATGGCTTACGTAGTGGATTTACAGGAAGAATTGCACGAGTCACAACCTGCGGTGGAAACCATGGTCTTTGGATTTAAGTTGGAGGAATTACTTGGATGGTACCAAATGCACTACTTAGACCGATCACAAGGGCCTCCCGCGTACCCTTGTTTCTAAAGAGCTAAACGTGTGATGGCATCGCTGGATGGGACTTTTGAATGATTTCGACTATGGAACCTAAACGCGTATGAGCATGCAGCTCACCATCGACTCTACCCTACCCGATCAGATTCACCCTGATCAAACCGAAGCACTGAAGGAAGAGAATTTTCAAGTTGGGTCTATGCGGGGCATGGAGGAGCAACTTTTGGCAAGTTGGACAATATCCGCTACTTCATGGAACGAATACGGATCCCACTATACGGTAACCGTAGGGAACTTGCGTTGAGCAAAGCACACTAGCCTCAATATTCTAGTTGTCTGGGTTATGATAGGAAATATTGGGATTTATAAATCTTGTATAGATGACCGGGCATGAAGGCCCACATAGGAATGTTTGGGAATGATGTTTGACTTGTGCGAAAAACAAGGTGGAATATCAGAAACTCTCTGGTTTGTGTCAGCAACTGGAAACACCCATACGGAAATGAGAACGGACTGAAATGGATTTTGTCACTAATCCACTTAAAACCCGAAAACGGCGACAATATCACCTGGGTGATCGTTGATTGTCTCACGTAACCAGTACACTCTCTTGCAATCAAGGGAACTGATGAGTCTTCACAACTTGTGAATTTTCCTCTGAGAGAGGCAGCCTTTTTAGGCACGAGGTGCCAACTCCTGTTATCTCTGATTTTGATCTATACCTGATTTATGTCAGGCATCACACAACACTCTTGGCTCACGTCTTGACATGAGCATTTCTTGTCACCGTAGGACAACCCGTCAGAGTAAACGAACCATCCTGACACACAAGCACATGCTACAAGAATGTGCATGATTGACTTTAGTAAAATTGGAAGAACACTTACCTTTGGTTGAGTTCTACTGCAGTCGTTCCTGTTTTAGTATTTAGACAGCTCTATTGAGGCATTGCATGGACGATAATGCCAATCTCCTTGTTTGATCAAGGTGGGTGACAACCTAATCACAGATCCCGGACTTGTACTCGAAACTCTTGGGAAGATTGTTTTGATCGGAAATCGTTTGGCGGCAATGCGTGATCGTCAGGAAAGCTGATAAGTTAGGGAAACACTGAGGGATTCGCTGTAGGCCATCGTATCAAGATGAAAGTCTCACCCCGGAAGGATGTAGTACACTTGGGAAAGCGTGGCGGGCTTAAATTACTCTATGTTGGACCCTCCAAAATTCTGGAAAGAATCGGTAGCGTGACATACAAACTCGGGCTACCCGACAAATGGGGTAACATACACAATGTCATTTATGTCTCGAATCTAACGAAGTGTTTGTATGATGAAACACATGTGATGTGACAACCCAAGAGTTCAAGTCCCTTCATTTACGTATCTACTGTGTGACAATTCTGTTTTGATAAAGTGCCTTGTGATTATGTGATGTGTTACTGTTTGAAAGACTAGAGTTGTGTTGATTATTAAATTGTTATGTTTTTGTGAATGAACGAATTAAACTGTTTACAATTGAAACCATACATGATGAAACACTTGAGTGTTTCGCCATAAACTACCTCCATGAAACTTAGGAGTTTCGCCACAACCCAGATGAGGCCCAGATGAGAAACAGTTATAATGACCTCATAACATTACGTAGGATCCCAAACGGCGAAACCCTAACACTTTTTTCCTCTCCCATGCACTCGACGGCAATCACCATCCCTCTCGAAGCCCTTGCTAGTTTCATCTCGTAACCGGTTAGTATACGAAGATCTGATTAAGGCTTGCTTGTTTCATTGTCCGATTGTTTTGTGTGATGTTTGAGAGACATTGTGGATTTAGGGTCTTAAAGAGACTGTGCTCTCATAGTTTGTCAATTAGGGTTTTGATGTTCTATTGCAAATCAATTAGTCTAGAAACTGCAGGGTGATAACTCAATGAATTGTATTCATTCATGTCCACTAATTAGAGTCCATGCTTCTGTTTGATGTTTGTATTATGTGTTATCAGTTGTTAATGAATGATAAGTGAATATGTGATTTGGATTTATACATGACAATGATTTGGTATTATAGAGTTCACAATTAATTGAGGTTTTGGAATGATTAAGCGATGATTGCAACTAATCATTTTGATATGAATGGAATGACGGCAGTTAGGGTTTCTGTGTGAACATGGTTATCTGGAAACATGACGAAACTACCCTGCAGACGAAACACTGGATGTTTCGTCACTTGCATTATCGACGAAACTCCTTAGAGTTTCGCCACCTATCATATCGACGAAACTCCTTAGAGTTTCGCCATTGGAAGTTTCGCCGCCCAGGAGTAGTGCACAACAGACTGTAGTTTTGAGCATGTAACATAATGAATAACTATGTCACTGTCTGTTGATGATGCTAGTAAAGACTGAGAAACATGGAATTAACTTTGATGGATGGCACAAGTAACTGTTATGTGTTGTTATGATCATATATGTGAAGTATGGTTTTGCATAGGCTTGAATAACTGTTGTGTGTTATTTAGTGACTGTGATTCTAAATGCACACTGTGACTATAAACTTATACGTGTACCATGCGAACATAAACTGATTTTGTATACATGAATACCATAGGCTTGATTGATAAATTGTGAACATGTAACTAATCAAACCGAGCAAACCAAGGTGAGTTCACTGCTCTTTTTCCAAGCATGCGTCCCGGGGAGGGACATCTGGTAAACGTTCCGGGGAGGAATGCTGGGTTATTGGGATGTTTGTTAATACTCGCATATCTATCACTTAAGTCCCATCTACCGATTGTTGCCGGGGAGGCAACGGGATATTAGTTAATAGCGCTATTTAGGCTTGGCAACCTCACACCGCACCAGGGAGGTCGGGAGTGAACTAATGATCCCAGTCTTGTCCATTGCTTTGATAGAGGCAATGGGGTTTGGGTAAAACAACTTTAAGCCATCAGCGGTAAACGAGTTATTACAACATCAAATCATTGAATTGTCTTATAATCATATCTGGTAATTAAAACGTGTTAACAAACTTTGAACTCACCAGCGTCGTCTGACACACTTGTCTGCATGCTTGCAGGTCGTTAGATTCATCGTTATGGACTTGCTATCTAGGAGTGCAGGAGTGGTCATGGATCGAGACTCTTGGATACTAGTTACATTGGTTTTGAACATATTATTTGAAACAGTTGATTAACAGTTTACTATATGCTTCCGCTGAACGTTCACTTTGGTTTAAGTTATGACTTGATTTAATTATTTTGAAATGAATCGAATGTTTTATTTAATTATTACTTATTGGTTCAACGTGATTGGTGGCTTGGATCCTGGTACGTCACACGTCCCGCGGTGTTCCCGCATGTGGTATTTTGGGGGTGTGACAGTTTGGTATCAGAGCCACTGGTTATAGTTGTAACATATGTGCTTGTAATCATTATGAACAGTTCTATTATCAATAAAAAAATGTTATTTGATCCCAATGTTTGTTTGGTTGTGTTTTACATTTTTCATGTTTTGACTTTTATGTAATTTCAAACTCTACATCGCTTTATGGAGAGTTATACGCAAACTGGTACGTAAACGTAATCAGTTTAATGCGAAAAATACTCTGGAACATCAACATATACTCAACATACCTTAAATAACCTTTACATAACTTAGAAATAAGTTTTAAAGGCTTTCGTATGGCAAAAACAAGTTAATTCGTTTACAGGGACTAAACTTGACAAACTGCGAAAGTATGTCAATTTGAACTGTAACGAACATTCCGGAACATGACCATAAGTTAAACATACCATAAATATCCTTTACATAGCTTAGAAATAGGCTTTGAGGGGTTCGGTATGCTAAAATAAACTTTTGGGTCATTCAGGGACTAAAAGTGTCAAAAAGTGCACAAGTTTGCACTTTCGCGCATAACTTACGTTCTGAATACATCCGGACATCCAAAAATTTATGTAAGCATGACTATATTATGCCTTAGTGTTTGGCTTGCCAAAAATCCATTCGTTGCGTCATTTGGATCGTTTTTCGCGCTTGTGCGCATTCCGTCGTAATTAAGCGAACATCGCGTTCGTACGACCAAACGAACCATCATCCGGCATATTTTTGAGCATGTTTCATGTCCACAATGTTTAGGCAACATTTTAGGGCCTTAAAGTTGGCTTTACGGGCCTTAGAAGTGTGGGAAATGGCCTTAAACACGTGCAGGGGCTGAAACTGCCATTTTTGAAAGTTGTATGCAGATCAGAAGGGCCAGGCGGCCCGCCTCAGTTTCTGTAAATCCCCACGCGGGCCGCGTCCCACTATCAGACTAGATTAACTGCATTTAACAGCAGATTGCAGCTGGTTGATCCACACCCACACATTCTCAATTGTCTAGTCAGCTGATAAGGATCAATTTCTAGCTACCATAAGGTCCCGACACTTGTACGGATGCGATTAAAGCATGGATTCCATGAAACGGTCTCAACGGTGGACCGAAAACTATATATACCCCATGCCCCCCATTGCTCAAATCACTAGAATTTTGATTTGAGAAACTCTAAGTTGAAACTATTGTTTCATACCTGAGATTTTTGAATCGAAATTAGCATTCGGGGACCCTTCGTAAGTATTCTTTCGTTCTTTTATTGCTTTTCGAGTCTTTCGAGTCTGAAAGTCAAACTTTGTTTGACTTTCTGCATTGACCAGTTTATGGTCAATGCGAAGTTCGTTTGAACTTCGCAACGTGAGTGTAATCACGTTGGTTATAGTCCCTTGGGACTATGCCTACTGATTACCACGTTGACTAGGGTCGTAGGGTAAGCGATCTAATAAATCGCTTATACCTCGAACCCGACCCATTTGGTCGATCATTAGGATCCGACCAAACACATTAGGTGACCATAGTAGGTAGGGAATAACCTTCCGAGGTTATACCCTATGGTCACATCGTTTGAGTAGTTGTATGATAGGTAGTTTATATGCCTTAGGTAAATTACCAGAATACCCTTTTCAGGTATAATTGGTAATTAAGCATATGTAACCTAAACCTTTGTCACATAACTGATTATGTAACATGTTTAGGCATATAACACTTGTCATAGGGCTAGTTAGGCGGTCCGAACGCGTTTCACGCGAACGACGCGTTAAAGTAGCATAAGCTATCTAAACGGGTCGTAATGGGTCGTAAACAATTATGTTAGGTTTCAATTAGTATGTAGGCTTTGTTGAACCATACTACACGAGTCTCCATACTCGTTTGGTTTACAAACCCTCATGCTACCCGATCTTCCGATTTAGGTCCGGTTTATTAACATAGGTACCTATATTAGGTGCCGTTTGATTCCGAGATCTCTAGCATTGCTTGGTGGTTATCTCAGAACTACTGAACAATCTCAAGTGAGTACATAGACCCCTCTTTTACTGTTTTCCAAACTGTTTTGGGGTGAAACACATGTGCCTACTTGTTACTTTCATGCTTTCCTGTTTTCACATCATATACCTGCTATATTCGTTAATACATTATAGTACATGATTTCATTACATTACATGCTATGTATGCCCATTGTGTGCGTACTTAGTACATCGTTTTACATTACATTTCATACTATGTATGCCCATTGTGTGCATTACTTAGTACATCGTTTTACATTACATTTCACGCTACGTATGTTCATTTGATTACATACTCAATGCATCGTTTTCACATGTTTACATTTTGGGTATAACATTTGGTTTGTTTACAATGGAACAATACATTCATTAACATTGATCACGCCATTCGTTAGTAGGTAGTGGTACCATAGGAATTGACAACTCCCGTTCCTGAAATCCTGGGTTTGTTTGGATTGGAAGGAATGACCGAATTCGATATACATAACTTAGATAAACCTTTAATTTGTTTAAGGGTTTATCGCCACAGTCTCAAGGCTTGGATGTATGCATTATAACAATACCGCATAAATGTTTGTATCAGTATAGCATGCATTTGTTACACAAAACATAACTTTGATTTAAACTATGCTTTACTTCAACACCTTGTTTTCGTGCATTTTACATATGGTTTAGTTGATACATTTCACTTACCATACATGACATTTTGGTTACACATCACATGATTTACATTCAACATAAACATTTTGACATTGATATACACATTTGGTGGTTTTTCATTGGACATAGACATTTTGATATGGTTTACACAATAACACTTGACAATTGATTTGTACATGAACAAGTTACATTGGTGGTTGTTTGGATAAGTGATCTGAGTAACGATGCGTGTGTAATATGATACAAACATGGTGGATACGCCGCTGGTACTTCCTATATATAAGTGTTTGTATAATATTACATAGCGTAACGTTATTTAAATCATTTTAGTATAGACATATTACATTTTATACAAATAACATACTTTTCTCAAGACATTGTTTTACAAAACAGTTTATTTTATACAACTCATTTTAAATGGTTATTCGTTTAACCTTACATTGATTTATACATATCAACTGAACTTATCGTTTTTCAAATGATTTACAAGACAAAGCAAAGTACGGGGTTCATGATTTAACATTTTCTTAAACTCAAGTCATGAATCCTATTTTCACAAAACCTATGTATCTCACAGGCATTTTTATGCTGACGTACCTATTTTCACATGTGTTTTCAGGAGCTTTTCCGTAGGATGTTGATCAAGACACTAGGGCGGACCTGTGCCTTAGAGACTAAAAATGGATATAGACTTGTTTAATTATGTTATAAACTCTTTTGTTTACTGTTCAAGACAATGTAACACTCTTGTTTAATAAATAAAATACAACTTTGAATGCCATGGTTATGAAACAATTAATTCTGTTACAACACTCCCCGATGTTTCCGCCACGTTTTGTATGTTACACGTGGTCGGGGTGTGACAAAAGAGTTGGTATCAGAGCCAATGGTTATAGGTTATTAGGTTATTAGTAATGCTTTGACCTAGACTATAACTTTTCTAGGACCCTAACACAAGTTATCTTGTGTTTAGATCTTAAAACATGTACATCACCTATCCTTAGGTGATTATCAAAACAAGAAACCAAATTTTCCGAAACGATTTTTGAAAAACAATCTTCTGTTTTTGAATAAATTATTACAAGGTTTTGAACCCTCAATTGTAAGGTTTTGAACCCTTTCAGTTTAACTAAAATTTTTGGCCTTGTGCCTTCAAATTTTCAAAATCTCGTCAACGTTTTGGGTCTTAAATAATGAGAACATGTGCAAACTGGAAGGGTGAATGCCTGTATTCTGGGTTTTCTGTCTAGGCAAGCACTTCGTATACATCTCAACCAGACGCGAGACCAGTTGTGCTTACCTGGGAATTCTTGGGATGAGTGTTCACTTATAGGCGAGCATGTCTTCGAAATACATTATTTCTGATCCATTTACTTTGATTAGTCACTGTGTGTCATTTGTTTACTTTGTGATACGGACAAATGACCACCATCTTTGCTTTTGTTGATTTCGTTTCATCTCATTTCTCTTCATCCAATCATCTCACTCGTTTCTTTTCATGTTTTCCTCTTTTAGAATGCCTCCTCGACGCGACAACCAGATAGCTACTGCCGAGCTGGCAGAAATTATTGCGTAGCAGATGGCTGCCCAATTCCCAAATCTCTTTGCTCAATGGCAACAAGCCAACAACAACAACAATGCTCCATGCAAATACAAGGATTTTAACTCAGCTAAACCACTCAAGTTTAGTGGTTCTGAGGGAGCGACTGGGCTTCTTCAGTGGTTTGAGAGCACTGAGAATACTTTTCGCCACGTGCAGTGTCCGGACAATCGCAAAGTCGAGTTTGCTTCAAGCGTATTTCAGAAGAGGGCTTTGACATGGTGGAACGGGGTTATGAGGGACCAAGGTGCAGAAGTTGCTCCCGCACAGACATGGCCTGAACTTAGAGCCCTTATGATGAGGGAATTCTGTCCTCGTCATGAGCAGCGAGCTTTGGAGAAAGAGTTTGATAATTTGAAGCAAGATAGTGGTGAGCACAGGGCATATACTGACAGGTTTGAGGAGTTGAGTCTGCTTTGCCCGACTATGGTTACCCCACTCGACAAGGCCATCGAAAGGTACATCGACGGCCTACCTGACTCAGTACAAGACATCCTTACTGGTAGTGACCCTGCCACACTCCGTCAGGCGATCGAGTTATCAGCGACACTGACTGAGTCGCAGGTTCGTAAGGGAAAGCTGCATAAGAAGGGTGACAAGGGTAAGAAGCAGGCATCTGACAAAGGGGATGGTAAGAAGGGTGGAAACAAGAATGGGAAGAATTCTGGTTCTTCGAGAGGGTCAAGGAAGCGTAAGGCTTCCCAAAATTTTGTCGTCACTGCTCAAGCTAACCAGGCAGCTCCCAACCAACCCGCACAGCCTCCAGCGAAGAAACCCTATTCAGGGAATGCACCTTTGTGCAATAGATGCAACAGTCACCATCAGCCGCAACATCAGTGCCGTTTATGTACTAGCTGTGGGAAGTCAGGTCATCTTGCCGATGTTTGTCGGTTTGCTCAGAACCGGGCAGTTCAGAACCCGGCTCAACAAGTTGCTCATCCTCCTGCTCAGCAACAGGGTCAAGCTGCACGACCACAATACCCACCTGGTGCTTGTTACAATTGTGGGGATCTGACCCACTACAGAAACCGATGCCCAAGGCTAGCCAACCAGAATCAGAACCAGAATCAGGCTCCGGCTCGAGGCCGAGCCTTTAACATGAATGCCCAAGAGGCGCAGGCGGATGATAACGTGGTGAACGGTACGTTCTTTATTAATAATCAGCATGCATCTGTTCTTTTTTATTCGGGTGCCGATAAGAGTTTCGTGTCATTGTCTTTTGAGCCAATGCTTCGCGTGTCTAGAACGAAACTAGGAAAACCTTTGACAGTAGAAGTTGCTAGTGGTGAACCCATTATTTTTGATTCTGTTCTTCGCAACTGCCAGTTGAACCTTAACGACCATCTTTTTCCTATTGACCTCGCGCCTATGCAACTTGGAAGCTTCGACGTTATTGTGGGAATGGATTGGTTATCCAAGCATCACGCAGAGATAGTTTGTTCTGAGAAGATTGTTCGTGTGCCGCTTTCGACAGGCGAGATCCTGCAGGTTCAAGGTGAGAAGCCTACCGGTGGCCTTAAGCTCATGTCTTGTTTTAAAGCTCGGAAATATCTGTGGAAGAACTATGTGGCTTTCTTAGCACATGTTACAGAAGATAAAGGCAAGGGTAATTCTATTTCAGATATTCCTGTCGTTCGGGATTATTCTGAAGTATTCCCTGAAGACTTACCTGGTCTACCTCCAGCACACCAAGTCGAGTTCCGCAATGATCTCATACCTGGTGCAAATCCCATTGCCAGAGCTCCATATCGTCTTGCACCATCTGAGATGCAAGAGTTGTCCAAGCAGCTTCAGGAACTCTCTGACAAAGGTTTTATCCGTCCTAGCTTTTCACCTTGGGGTGCTCCCATTCTTTTTGTCAAAAAGAAGGATGGATCTTTTAGGATGTGTATCGATTATCGTGAGCTTAACAAGCTTACCATCAAAAATCGATATCCCCTACCTCGCATAGACGATATCTTTGATCAGCTACATGGCGCTTCTTATTTTTCGAAGATTGATCTGCGATCTGGATATCATCAACTTCGGGTGCATGAAGAAGATATTCCCAAGACAGCGTTCCGTACTCGATATGGGCATTATGAGTTCACAGTCATGCCATTCGGTGTGACTAATGCTCCTGCTGTTTTCATGGACTTAATGAATAGGGTCTGCAAACCTTATTTGGATCAGTTCGTCATTGTTTTTATTGACGACATCTTGATTTACTCTAAGATGCGAGCTGATCACGAGCAACATCTTCGTCTTACTCTGGAACTCCTAAAGAAAGAGCAACTTTTCACCAAATTCTCCAAGTGCGAATTTTGGCTTAAAAAAGTTCAATTCTTAGGACATATTATCAACGAACAAGGTATTCATGTAGATCCCTCCAAGATCAGTGCGATTAAGGATTGGGATACACCTACTACTCCTACTGAAGTTCGTTCTTTTCTTGGTCTAGCGGGTTATTATCGCCGCTTCATTGAGAACTTCTCTAAGATTGCAGTTCCTCTAACTGCTCTAACTCAGAAGAACAAACCCTTTGATTGGGGATTCAAACAAGAGCAAGCTTTTCAAAGATTGAAGCAGAAGCTTTGCGACGCGCCTGTTCTATCATTACCTGAGGGTGATGATGATTTTGTCGTGTATTGTGATGCATCGAAGTTGGGTCTTGGCTGTGTCCTGATGCAAAGGAACAAAGTCATAGCCTATGCATCGAGGCAGTTGAAGATACATGAGAAGAACTAAACCACTCATGATCTTGAGTTGGGTGCAGTTGTTTTCGCTCTAAAGATCTGGAGACATTATTTGTACGGTACAAAATGTGTGGTTTTTACGGACCACAAAAGTCTTCAGCATATCTTCAACCAGAAAGAACTCAACATGAGGCAACGACGTTGGGTTGAGCTTTTAAATGACTATGACTGCGAAATTCGCTACAATCCCGGTAAGGCGAATTTCGTAGCTGATGCATTGAGTCGTAAGGAACATACTAAGCTTCATTGTGTACGCGTTCAATCTGTTATTCAAGCTCGATCTGATATCCAAGCACGCATTTCTCAAGCTCAACAATCTTGTGTTTCACAAGGTTTGATGGATAAGGAATTTCCCTATCACATAACACCTGCTCTGGAACTGAAGGACAATGGATCGTATTACTTTATGGACCGTTTGTGGGTCCCAAGCCTAGATGATCTTCGTACCTTGCTTATGGATGAAGCCCATAAGTCTCGTTATTCTATTCATCCGGGCTCAGATAAGATGTATAAGGATCTTCGTATTCACTATTGGTGGCCTGGTATGAAGAAAGACATTGCCTTATACGTATCAAAATGCCTTACTTGTCTTAAGGTTAAGGCTGAACATCAGCGTCCTTCTGGTTTATTGGTGCAACCGGAGATCCCAGTTTGGAAATGGGAAAACATTACTATGGATCTCATTACTAAACTTCCACGCACAAAGAAAGGTCATGATGCCATCTGGGTAGTCGTTGATCGTCTTACTAAGTCAGCGCATTTCTTGCCAATCCGTGAGGATTTTCCTACTGACAGACTTGCTCAAATCTATGTGGATGAAATTGTGGCTCGACATGGTGTTCCTTTGAACATCATTTTTGACAGAGATGCTCGTTTCACTTCTCAATTTTGGAGAACCATGCAATCTGCTATGGGGACCCAACTTAATCTGAGCACAGCTTATCATCCGCAAATGGATGGTCAATCTAAGAGAACAATCCAGACTCTGGAGGATATGCTAAGAGCTTGTGTGATCGATTTTGGTGGTAGTTGGGATTCACATCTGAAATTGATTGAATTCTCCTACAACAACAGTTATCACACTAGCATCAAAATGGCTCCTTTCGAGGCTCTCTATGGTCGAAAATGTCATTCACTAGTCTGCTGGAATGAGATCGGTGAGGCTCAACTTACTGGACCTGCCCTCATTTTAGAGACAACTGACAAGGTCAAGAAAGTTCGCGATAACCTTCAGACAGCTATGAGCCGTCAGAAGAGTTACGCGGATCCAAAACGCAAACCCTTGGAATTTCAAGTCGGTGATCGAGTATTACTTAAGGTCTCACCTTGGAAAGGTGTGATCAGATTTGGAAAGAAAGGAAAACTTGCACCTAGATACGTTGGACCATTCAAGATCGTCGAAAGAATCGGAAAGGTAGCCTACAGACTTGAGTTACCTCCTGAACTTGGAAATGTTCATCCAACCTTTCACGTGTCCAATCTCAAGAGGTGTTTAGCTGATGAGAACCTCCACATACCACTTGACGAAATTCGTGTTGGTAAAACACTGAAATTTGTTGAGAAGCCTGTGGAAATCATGGAACGTGAAGTCAAGTGGCTTAAACGCAAGCGCATTCCTTTGGTCAAAGTTCGCTGGGAAGCTAAACGTGGACCCGAGTTTACTTGGGAACGCGAAGACCAAATGAAGGCAAAATATCCACATCTTTTTCCACGAGTTTCCTCTAAATAAATTTCGGGACGAAATTTCCACAAGTAGGGGAGACTGTAACATCTGTGCTTGAAATCATTATGAACAGTTCTATTATCAATAAAACAATGTTATTTGATCCCAATGTTTGTTTGGTTGTGTTTTACATTTTTCATGTTTTGACTTTTATGTAATTTCAAACTCTACATCGCTTTATGGAGAGTTATACGCAAACTGGTACGTAAACGTAATCAGTTTAATGCGAAAAATACTCTGGAACATCAACATATACTCAACATACCTTAAATAACCTTTACATAACTTAGAAATAAGTTTTAAGGGCTTTGGTATGGCAAAAACAAGTTAATTCGTTTACAGGGACTAAACTTGACAAACTGCGAAAGTATGTCAATTTGAACTGTAACGAACATTTCGAAACATGACCATAAGTTAAACATACCATAAATATCCTTTACATAGCTTAGAAATAGGCTTTGAGGGGTTCGGTATGCTAAAATAAACTTTTGGGTCATTCAGGGACTAAAAGTGTCAAAAAGTGCACAAGTTTGCACTTTCGCGCATAACTTACGTTCTGAATACATCCGGACATCCAAAAATTTATGTAAGCATGACTATATTATGCCTTAGTGTTTGGCTTGCCAAAAATCCATTCGTTGCGTCATTTGGATCGTTTTTCGCGCTTGTGCGCATTCCGTCGTAATTAAGCGAACATCGCGTTCGTACGACCAAACGAACCATCATCCGGCATATTTTTGAGCATGTTTCATGTCCACAATGTTTAGGCAACATTTTAGCGCCTTAAAGTTGGCTTTACGGGCCTTATAAGTGTCGGAAATGGCCTTAAACACGTGCAGGGGCTAAAACTGCCATTTTTGAAAGTTGTATGCAGATCAGAAGGGCCAGGTGGCCCGCCTCAGTTTCTGTAAATCCCCACGCGGGCCACGTCCCACTATCAGACCAGATTAACTGCATTTAACAGCAGATTGCAGCTGGTTGATCCACACCCACACATTCTCAATTGTCTAGTCAGCTGATAAGGATCAATTTCTAACTACCATAAGGTCCCGACACTTGTACGGATGCGATTAAAGCACGGATTCCATGAGACGATCTCAACGGTGGACCGAAAACTATATATACCCCATGCCCCCCATTGCTCAAATCACTAGAATTTTGATTTGAGAAACTCTAAATTGAAACTATTGTTTCATACCTGAGATTTTTGAATCGAAATTAGCATTGGGGGACCCTTCGTAAGTATTCTTTCGTTCTTTTATTGCTTTACGAGTCTTTCGAGTCTGAAAGTTAAACTTTGTTTGACTTTCTGCATTGACCAGTTTATGGTCAATGCGAAGTTCGTTTGAACTTCGCAACGTGAGTGTAATCACGTTGGTTATAGTCCCTTGGGACTATGCCTACTGATTACCACGTTGACTAGGGTCGTAGGGTAAGCGATCTAATAAATCGCTTATACCTCGAACCCGACCCATTTGGTCGATCATTAGGATCCGACCAAACACATTAGGTGACCATAGTAGGTAGGGAATAACCTTCCGAGGTTATACCCTATGGTCACATCGTTTGAGTAGTTGTATGATAGGTAGTTTATATGCCTTAGGTAAATTACCAGAATACCCTTTTCATGTATAATTGGTAATTAAGCATATGTAACCTAAACCTTTGTCACATAACTGATTATGTAACATGTTTAGGCATATAACACTTGTCATAGGGCTAGTTAGGCGGTCCGAACGCGTTTCACGCGAACGACGCGTTAAAGTAGCATAAGCTATCTAAACGGGTCGTAATGGGTCGTAAACAATTATGTTAGGTTTCAATTAGTATGTAGGCTTTGTTGAACCATACTACACGAGTCTCCATACTCGTTTGGTTTACAAACCCTCATGCTACCCGATCTTCCGATTTAGGTCCGGTTTATTAACATAGTTACCTATATTAGGTGCCGTTTGATTCCGAGATCTCTAGCATTGCTTGGTGGTTATCTCAGAACTACTGAACAATCTCAAGTGAGTACATAGACCCCTCTTTTACTGTTTTCCAAACTGTTTTGGGGTGAAACACATGTGCCTACTTGTTACTTTCATGCTTTCCTGTTTTCACATCATATACCTGCTATATTCGTTAGTACATTATAGTACATGATTTCATTACATTATATGCTATGTATGCCCATTGTGTAACAATTGTGCTTGTAATCACTATGAACAGTTCTGTTATCAATAAAACAATGTTATTTGATCCCAATGTTTGTTTGATTGTGTTTTACATTTTTCATGTTTTGACTTTTATGTAATTTCAAACTCTACATCGCTTTCTGGAGAGTTATACGCAAACTAGTGCGTAAACGTACTCAGTTTAATGCGAGAAATACTCCGGAACATCAACATATACTCAACATACCTTAAATAACCTTTACATAACTTAGAAATAAGTTTTGAAGGCTTTGGTATGGCAAAAACAAGTTAATTCGCTTACAGGGACTAAATATGACAAACTGCGAAAGTATGTCAATTTGAACTGTAACGAACATTCCGGAACATAACCATAAGTTAAACACACCTTAATTATCCTTGACATAGCTTAGAAATAGGCTTTGAGGGGTTCGGTGTGCTAAAATAAACTTTTGGGACATTCAGGGACTAAAAGTGTCAAAAAGTGCACAAGTTTGCATTTTCGCGCATAACTTATGTTCTGAATACATCCGGACATCCAAAAATTTATGTAAGCATGACTACATTATATTTTAGTGTTCGCCTTAAGAAAAATCCATTCGTTGCGTCATTTGGATCGTTTTTCGCGCTTATGCGCATTCCGTCGTAATTAAGCGAACATCGCGTTCGTACGACCAAACGAACCAACGTCCGACATATTTTTGAGCATGTTTCATGTCCACAATGTTTAGGCATCATTTTAGGGCCTTAAAGTTGGCTTGACGGGCCTTAGAAGTGCCGGAAATGGGCTGAATACACAACAGGGACCAAAACTGCACATCTGCCAAACTTGAAGGCTTACGGACCGTAAGCCTTACCTTACGGTCCGTAAGGAGTCTGCAGACCAGATTCAGTGTTTCTAACAGCTGTTTGCAGCTGTTTTGCACTCCCTAACCCCTTGCCAAGTGTCCAATCCTTATGGTGGTGAGCATTTTGAGGCACCACAACTTTCCGACAAGTGTACGCATGAGATTAAGGCACGATAATCGACAAACGATCCTAACGGTGGACCGAATACTATAAATACCCAACACCCACTTACTTCATTTCACACAAATCTGATCATTTGGGCTCTAAGTTGGAACCTTCGTTTCATACCTGAGCTATTTTGATCTGGGTTAGCATTCGGGGACCCTTCGTAAGTATTCTTTCGTTCTTTCCCTTATTTTTACTGCTTTTCGAGTCAGAAAGTCAAACTTTGTTTGACTTTCAGCGTTGACCAGTAATGGTCAATGCGAAGTTCGTTTGAACTTCGCAACGTGATTGTAATCACGATGGTCATAGTCCCTTGGGACTATGCCTACTGATTACCACGTTGTCTAGGGTCGTAGGGTAGGCGATCTAATAAATCGCCTATACCTTCGAACCCGACCCAGTTTGGTCGATCATTAGGATCCGACCAAATACATTAGGTGACCATAGTATAGGGAATAACCTTCCGAGGTTATACCTTATGGTCACGACGTGTAAGTAGTTGTATGATAGGTAGTTTATATGCCTTAGGTAAATTACCAGAATACCCTTTTCATACATAATTGGTAATTTAGCATATGTAACCTAAACTTTTGTCACGTAACTGATTATGTAACATGTTTAGGCATATAATACTTGTCATAGGACTAGTTAGGCGGTCCGAACGCGTTTCACGCGCACGACACGTTAAAGTAGCATAAGCTTCCTAAACGGGTCGTAATGGGTCGTAAACAATTATGTTAAGTTTCATTTAGCATGTAGGCTTTGTTAAACCATATCACGTGAGTTCCAACACTCATTTGGTTTACAAACCCTAATGCTACCCAGTCTTCCGAGATAGGTCCGGTTTATTAACATAGTTACCTATATTAGGTGCCGTTTGATTCCGAGATCTTTAGCGTTGCTTGGTGATTATCTTTATACAACTGAGCAATCTCAAGTGAGTACATAGACCCCTCTTTTACTGTTTTCCAAACTGTTTTGGGGTGGAACACATGTGCCTACTTGTTACTTTCCTGCTTTCCAGATTTCACATCATATACATGCTATGTTCTTTAGTACATTATAGTACATGATTTCATTACATTTTATGCTAGGTATGCCCATTGTGTGCATTACTTGGTACATTGTTTTACATGACATCTTATGCTAGGTATGCCCATTGTGTGCATTACTTGGTACATTGTTTTACATGACATTTCATGCTAGGTATGCCCATTGTGTGCATTACTTGGTACATCGTTTTATATGACATTTCATGCTAGGTATGCCCATTGTGTGCATTACTTAGTACATTGTTTTACATGACATTTCATGCTAGGTATGCCCATTGTGTGCATTACTTAGTACATCGTTTTACATGACATTTCACGCTATGTATGTTCATTTGATTACATACTTAGTGCATTGTTTTCACATGCTCACATTTTGTTATGACATTTGGTTTGTTTACATGGGACAATATATCCATTAACATTAGCTACGCCGTTCGTTAGTAGGTAGTGGTACCATAGGAATTGACAACTCCCGTTCCGGACATCCCAGGGTAAGGGGACAGAAAGGAATGACCGAATTCGTTGACATTTAGACAGATAGACCTTTAATTTGTTTAAAGGGTTTTATCACCACAGTCGCCAGGCTTGGATGTATGCATATTCACAATACCGCATAAATGTTCATATTAAATAGTTGCATGCATTTACACAAAACATAGCTTTGATTTAAACCAAGTTTTACTTCAATACTTTGTTTTTGTGAATATGGTTTAGTTGAGACATTTCACTTGCCATACATGACATTTTGACATAGACATTTGACCTGGATATTTGACATAGACATTTGACCTGGATATTTGACATAGACATTTGACATGGATATTTGACATAGACATTTGACATGATTTACATCTTGACATAAACACTTTGACATATTATTCAATACATTTGACAATTTGATTTAAGCATAGACTTCTTGCATTGTTTGGTTTGGTTTGATTAAGTGATTAAGTAACGATGCGTGTGTAATATGATACAAGCATGGTGGATACGCCGCTGGTACTTCCTATATATAAGTGTTTGTATGGTATTACATGGCGTAACGTTATTTGAATCATTTCAGTTTAATACATATAACATTTTACACAAATAACATACTTTTCACAAGACATTGATTTACAAACAACTTACCTCATACAAACACATTTTTACATGGATATTTATTTAACCTGACATTCACTTATACATATCATCTGATCTTATTGTTTTCAAATGATTTACAAGACAAAGCAAATAACAAGGTTCATGACTAAACATTTTCTCAAACATAAGTCATGAATCTTATTTTCACAAAATCTATGTATCTCACAGGCATTTTTATGCTGACGTACCTATTTTCACATGTGTTTTCAGGTGCTTTTCCATAGGATGTTGATCATGATACTAGGGCGGACCTGTGCCTTAGAGACTTTAAAAGATGATAGACTATGTTTAATTATGTTCTGAACTCTTTAATTCCTGTTTGAAACAATGTAACACCTATTGTTTATAAATAAAATACAACTTTGTATGCCATGGTTATGAAACAATTAATTCTGTCGCAACACGCCCCGATGTTTCCGCCGCGATTTGTTGTTTTACGCGGTCGGGGTGTGACAGAAGAGTTGGTATCAGAGCCAATGGTTATAGGGAATTAGGTTATTAGTAATGCTTTGACCTAGACTATAACTTTTCTAGGAACCTAACACAAGTTATCTTGTGTTTAGATCTTAAAACATGTACGTCACCTATCCTTAGGTGATTATCAAAACAAGGAACCAAAAATTTTCCGAAACGATTTTTGAAAAACAATCATCTGTTTTTGAATAAATTTTTACAAGGTTTTGAACCCTCAATTGTAAGGTTTTGAACCCTCTGTTTTATGGTTTTGAACCCTTTTCAGTTTGGTTTTTGGCCTTGTGCCTTCTAATTTTCAAAAATCCCGTCAAACGTTTTGGGTTTTGAATAATGTGAACGTGTGCAAACTGGAAGGGTGAATGCCTGTATTCTGAGTTTTCTGTCTAGGCAAGCACTTCGTATACATCTCAACCAGACGCAGAGACCAGTTGTGCTTACCTGGGAATTCTTGGGATGAGTGTTCACTTATAGGCGAGCATGTCTTCATTATACATTATTTTTGACCCATTTACTTTGATTAGTCACTGTGAGTCGTTTGTTTGCTTTGTGATACGGACGAATGACCACCATCTTTGCTGTTGTTGATTTTGTTTCATCTCATTCTTTTCATCCAATCATCTCACTCGTTTCTTTTCATGTTTTCCTCTTTTAGAATGCCTCCTCGACGCGAAAACCAGATAGCTACTGCCGAGCTGGCAGAAATTATTGCGCAGCAGATGGCTGCTCAATTCCCAAATCTCTTTGCTCAATGGAACCAGGCCAACAACAACAACAACGTTCCATGCAAATACAAGGATTTTAACCAGGCTAAACCACTCAAGTTTAGTGGTTCTGAGGGAGCAACTGGGCTTCTTCAGTGGTTCGAGAGCATAGAGAATACTTTTCGCCATGTGCAGTGTCCGGATAATCGCAAGGTCGAGTTCTCCTCGAGTGTATTTCAGAAGAGGGCTTTGACATGGTGGAACGGGGTTATGAGAGACCAGGGTGCAGAAGTTGCTCTCGCACAGACATGGGCTGAACTTAGAGCCCTTATGATGAGGGAATTCTGTCCTCGCCATGAACAGCGAGCGTTGGAGAAGGAGTTTGATGTGTTGAAGCAAGATAGTGGTGAGCACAGGGCTTATACTGATCGGTTTGAAGAATTGAGTCTGCTTTGCCCAACAATGGTCACCCCACTCGACAAGGCTATCGAGAGATACATCGATGGTCTACCTGACACGGTACAAGACATTCTCACTGGTAGTAACCCTGCCACACTTCGTCAGGCGATCGAGTTATCTGCGACATTGACTGAGTCGCAGATCCGGAAGAACAAGTTACACCGGAAGGGTGACAAGGGCAAGAAGCAGTCGGCTGACAAGGAAGATAGCAAGAAAGGTCAAAACTTGAATGGAAAGAACTCTGGTTCTTCGAAGAGGTCAAGGAAGCGTAAGGCTTCCCAAAATTTTGCTATCACTGCCCAAGCTAATCTGGCAGCTCCCAACCAACCCGCACAGCCTCCAGCAAAGAAACCCTATACAGGGAATGCACCTTTGTGCAATAGATGCAACAGTCACCACCAGCCACAACTTCCATGCCGTTTCTGTACTAACTGTGGGAAGTCAGGCCATCTTGCCAATGTTTGTCGGTCTGCTCAGAATCCCGCGGTTCAGAATCCGGCTCAACAAGTTGCTCAGCCTCCTGCACCGCAACAGGGTCAAGCTGCAAGACCACAATACCCACCTGGTGCGTGTTACAATTGTGGAGATCTGACCCACTATAGAAACCGGTGCCCAAGGCTAGCCAACCAGAACCAGAACCAGAACCAGAACCAGAATCCGGCTCCGGCTCGAGGCCGAGTTTTTAACATGAATGCCCAAGAGGCACAGGCTGACGATAATGTGGTGAACGGTACGTTCTTTATTAATAATCAGCCTGCATCTGTTCTTTTCGATTCCGGTGCCGATAAGAGTTTCGTGTCTTTGTCTTTTGAGCAAAAGCTTCGAGTGTCTAGAACGAAACTAGGCAAATCTTTGACAGTAGAGGTTGCTAGTGGTGAACCCATTATTCTTGATTCTGTTCTTCGCAACTGCCAGTTGAATCTTAACGACCATCTTTTTCCTATTGACCTCGCGCCTATGCAACTTGGAAGCTTCGACGTTATTGTGGGAATGGATTGGTTATCCAAGCATCACGCAGAAATAGTTTGTTCTAAGAAGATTGTTCGTGTGCCACTTTCGACAGGCGAGATCCTGCAAGTTCAAGGTGAGAAGCCTACCGGTGGTCTCAAACTCATGTCTTGTTTTAAAGCTCGGAAGTATCTGCAGAAGAACTATGTGGCTTTCTTAGCACATGTTACAGAAGATAAAGGCAAGGATAAGTCTATTTCAGATATTCCTGTCGTTCGGGATTATTCTGAAGTGTTCCCTGAAGACTTACCTGGTCTACCTCCAGCACGCCAAGTCGAGTTCCGCATTGATCTCGTACCTGGTGCAAACCCCATTGCCAGAGCTCCATATCGTCTTGCACCGTCTGAGATGCAAGAGTTGTCTAAACAGCTTCAGGAGCTCTCTGACAAAGGTTTTATCCGTCCCAGCTTTTCACCGTGGGGTGCTCCCATTCTTTTTGTCAAGAAGAAGGATGGATCCTTTAGGATGTGTATCGATTATCGTGAGCTTAACAAGCTTACCATCAAAAATCGATATCCTCTACCTCGCATAGACGACCTCTTTGATCAGTTACAAGGCGCTTCTTATTTTTCGAAGATTGATCTGCGATCTGGATATCATCAACTTCGGGTACAAGAAGAAGACATTCCGAAGACAGCATTCCGTACTCGTTATGGACATTACGAGTTCACAGTCATGCCATTCGGTTTGACTAATGCTCCTGCTGTTTTCATGGACTTAATGAATAGGGTCTGCAAACCTTATTTGGATCAGTTCGTCATTGTTTTTATCGATGACATCTTGATTTACTCTAAGACGCGAGCTGATCACGAGCAGCATCTTCGTCTTACTCTGGAACTCCTGAAGAAAGAACAACTTTTCGCCAAATTCTCCAAGTGTGAATTTTGGCTTAAAGAAGTTCAATTTTTGGGACACATTATCAACGAACGAGGTGTTCATGTAGATCCCTCCAAGATCAGTGCGATTAAGGATTGGGATACGCCTACTACTCCTACTGAAGTTCGTTCATTTCTTGGTCTAGCGGGTTATTATCGCCGCTTCATTGAAAACTTCTCTAAGATTGCAGTTCCTCTAACTGCTCTAACTCAGAAGAAAATGCCCTTTTACTGGGGATTCAAACAAGAGGAAGCTTTTCAACACCTGAAGCAGAAGCTTTGCGATGCGCCTGTTCTATCATTGCCCGAGGGTGATGATGATTTTGTTGTGTATTGTGATGCATCTAAATTGGGTCTTGGCTGTGTTCTGATGCAAAGGAACAAAGTCATAGCCTATGCATCAAGACAATTGAAGATACATGAGAAGAACTACACCACTCATGATCTTGAGTTGGGTGCAGTTGTCTTTGCTCTCAAGATCTGGAGACACTATTTGTACGGTACAAAATGTGTGGTTTTCACTGACCACAAAAGTCTTCAGTATATCTTCAACCAGAAAGAACTCAACATGAGACAGCGACGTTGGGTTGAGCTTTTAAACGACTATGACTGCAAAATTCGCTACCATCCTGGTAAGGCGAATGTCGTGGCTGATGCATTGAGTCGCAAGGAACGTACTAAGCTTCATTGTGTACGTGTTCAGTCTGTTATTCAAGCTCGATCTGATATTCAAGCACGCATTTCTCAGTCACAACAATCCTGTGTTTCACAAGGTTTAATGGATAAGGAATTTCCTTACCACATAACACCTGCTCTTGAACTGAAGGACAATGGGTCATATTACTTCATGGACCGTTTATGGGTCCCAAGCCAGGATGATCTTCGTGCCTTGCTTATGGATGAAGCCCATAAGTCTCGTTATTCTATTCATCCGGGCTCAGATAAAATGTACAAGGATCTTCGTATTCACTATTGGTGGCCTGGTATGAAGAAGGACATTGCCTTATACGTATCAAAATGCCTTACTTGTCTTAAGGTTAAGGCTGAACATCAGCGTCCTTCTGGATTATTGGAGCAACCAGAGATCCCAGTTTGGAAATGGGAAAACATTACTATGGATCTTGTTACCAAACTTCCACGCACGAAGAAGGGTCATGACGCCATCTGGGTAGTCGTTGATCGTCTTACAAAGTCAGCACATTTCTTGCCAATCCGCGAGGATTTTCCTACTGATAGACTTGCTCAAATCTATGTAGATGAAATTGTAGCTCGACATGGTGTTCCTTTGAACATCATTTCTGACAGAGATGCTCGTTTCACTTCTCATTTTTGGAGAACCATGCAATCTGCCATGGGGACCCAACTAAATCTGAGCACAGCTTATCATCCGCAAACGGATGGTCAATCTGAGAGAACAATCCAGACTCTGGAGGATATGCTAAGAGCTTGTGTGATCGATTTTGGTGGTAGCTGGGATTCACATCTTAAATTGATTGAATTCTCCTACAACAACAGTTATCACACTAGCATCGGAATGGCTCCTTTCGAAGCTCTCTATGGTCGAAAATGTCGTTCACCAGTCTGCTGGAATGAGATTGGCGAGGCTCAACTTACTGGACCTGCCCTCATTTTAGAGACAACTGACAAGGTCAAGAAAGTTCGTGATAACCTTCAGGCAGCTAGAAACCGTCAGAAGATTTACGCGGACCCAAAACGCAAAGCCTTTGAATTTCAAGTCGGTGATCGAGTATTACTTAAGGTCTCACCTTGGAAAGGTGTGATCAGATTTGGAAAGAAAGGAAAACTTGCACCTAGATACGTTGGACCATTCAAGATCGTCGAAAGAATCGGAAAGGTAGCCTACAGACTTGAGTTACCTCCTGAACTGGGAAATGTTCATCCAACTTTTCACATATCAAATCTCAAGAAGTGTACAGCTGATGAGAACTACTCCATACCGCTTGACGAAATTCGTGTTGGCAAAACACTGAAATTTGTTGAGAAACCAGTGGAAATCATGGAACGTGAAGTCAAGTGGCTTAAACGCAAGCGCATTCCTTTGGTCAAAGTTCGCTGGGAAGCTAAACGTGGACCTGAGTTTACTTGGGAACGCGAAGATCAAATGAAGGCGAAATATCCACATCTTTTTCCACGAGTTTCCTCTAAATAAATTTCGGGACGAAATTTCCACAAGTAGGGGAGACTGTAACAACTGTGCTTGTAATCACTATGAACAGTTCTGTTATCAATAAAACAATGTTATTTGATCCCAATGTTTGTTTGATTGTGTTTTACATTTTTCATGTTTTGACTTTTATGTAATTTCAAACTCTACATCGCTTTCTGGAGAGTTATACGCAAACTAGTGCGTAAACGTACTCAGTTTAATGCGAGAAATACTCCGGAACATCAACATATACTCAACATACCTTAAATAACCTTTACATAACTTAGAAATAAGTTTTGAAGGCTTTGGTATGGCAAAAACAAGTTAATTCGCTTACAGGGACTAAATATGACAAACTGCGAAAGTATGTCAATTTGAACTGTAACGAACATTCCGGAACATAACCATAAGTTAAACACACCTTAATTATCCTTGACATAGCTTAGAAATAGGCTTTGAGGGGTTCGGTGTGCTAAAATAAACTTTTGGGACATTCAGGGACTAAAAGTGTCAAAAAGTGCACAAGTTTGCATTTTCGCGCATAACTTATGTTCTGAATACATCCGGACATCCAAAAATTTATGTAAGCATGACTACATTATATTTTAGTGTTCGCCTTAAGAAAAATCCATTCGTTGCGTCATTTGGATCGTTTTTCGCGCTTATGCGCATTCCGTCGTAATTAAGCGAACATCGCGTTCGTACGACCAAACGAACCAACGTCCGACATATTTTTGAGCATGTTTCATGTCCACAATGTTTAGGCATCATTTTAGGGCCTTAAAGTTGGCTTGACGGGCCTTAGAAGTGCCGGAAATGGGCTGAATACACAACAGGGACCAAAACTGCACATCTGCCAAACTTGAAGGCTTACGGACCGTAAGCCTTACCTTACGGTCCCGTAAGGAGTCTGCAGACCAGATTCAGTGTTTCTAACAGCTGTTTGCAGCTGTTTTGCACTCCCTAACCCCTTGCCAAGTGTCCAATCCTTATGGTGGTGAGCATTTTGAGGCACCACAACTTTCCGACAAGTGTACGCATGAGATTAAGGCACGATAATCGACAAACGATCCTAACGGTGGACCGAATACTATAAATACCCAACACCCACTTACTTCATTTCACACAAATCTGATCATTTGGGCTCTAAGTTGGAACCTTCGTTTCATACCTGAGCTATTTTGATCTGGGTTAGCATTCGGGGACCCTTCGTAAGTATTCTTTCGTTCTTTCCCTTATTTTTACTGCTTTTCGAGTCAGAAAGTCAAACTTTGTTTGACTTTCAGCGTTGACCAGTAATGGTCAATGCGAAGTTCGTTAGAACTTCGCAACGTGATTGTAATCACGATGGTCATAGTCCCTTGGGACTATGCCTACTGATTACCACGTTGTCTAGGGTCGTAGGGTAGGCGATCTAATAAATCGCCTATACCTTCGAACCCGACCCAGTTTGGTCGATCATTAGGATCCGACCAAATACATTAGGTGACCATAGTATAGGGAATAACCTTCCGAGGTTATACCTTATGGTCACGACGTGTAAGTAGTTGTATGATAGGTAGTTTATATGCCTTAGGTAAATTACCAGAATACCCTTTTCATACATAATTGGTAATTTAGCATATGTAACCTAAACTTTTGTCACGTAACTGATTATGTAACATGTTTAGGCATATAATACTTGTCATAGGACTAGTTAGGCGGTCCGAACGCGTTTCACGCGCACGACACGTTAAAGTAGCATAAGCTTCCTAAACGGGTCGTAATGGGTCGTAAACAATTATGTTAAGTTTCATTTAGCATGTAGGCTTTGTTAAACCATATCACGTGAGTTCCAACACTCATTTGGTTTACAAACCCTAATGCTACCCAGTCTTCCGAGATAGGTCCGGTTTATTAACATAGTTACCTATATTAGGTGCCGTTTGATTCCGAGATCTTTAGCGTTGCTTGGTGATTATCTTTATACAACTGAGCAATCTCAAGTGAGTACATAGACCCCTCTTTTACTGTTTTCCAAACTGTTTTGGGGTGGAACACATGTGCCTACTTGTTACTTTCCTGCTTTCCAGATTTCACATCATATACATGCTATGTTCTTTAGTACATTATAGTACATGATTTCATTACATTTTATGCTAGGTATGCCCATTGTGTGCATTACTTGGTACATTGTTTTACATGACATCTTATGCTAGGTAAGCCCATTGTGTGCATTACTTGGTACATTGTTTTACATGACATTTCATGCTAGGTATGCCCATTGTGTGCATTACTTGGTACATCGTTTTATATGACATTTCATGCTAGGTATGCCCATTGTGTGCATTACTTAGTACATTGTTTTACATGACATTTCATGCTAGGTATGCCCATTGTGTGCATTACTTAGTACATCGTTTTACATGACATTTCACGCTATGTATGTTCATTTGATTACATACTTAGTGCATTGTTTTCACATGCTCACATTTTGTTATGACATTTGGTTTGTTTACATGGGACAATATATCCATTAACATTAGCTACGCCGTTCGTTAGTAGGTAGTGGTACCATAGGAATTGA